>JAGGAP010000117.1:0-80466 GCA_017657235.1 Termitomyces sp. T73sscA | reverse complement strand
AGGCCTAATCTGAGCAAAACTCCCCTCACTGCTTGGTTTGAAGCCAATATCACCTTTCCTAACAACAACACCACTTACCAGAATTTTCCAACAAAGTTTGTTTATAAAGCATCTAAAAGGACTTGGAAGGAGAGACAGAGAGGAACTGCTATTGGAAGAATGTACTTTGCTTCACCTGGGCAGGGAGAAAGGTTCTATCTTAGAATGCTCTTGACAGTTGTAACCAATGCAACATCATGGGCTCATCTCAGGACTGTCAACAATCATATCTATTCAACTTACAAGGAGGCATGCAAAGCCCTTGGTCTTTTGGAAGATAATGCAGAATGGAGGCAATGTCTCAGTGAAGCTGCTTCAATTCAACTAGGATCAGTTCTCAGATAGCTTGTTTGTACAATCCTACTCCATTGTGCACCTACCACTCCTAAAGCTTTATGGAATGAATTCAAGCACTCTATCTGCAATAATCTTTGACACAGATTGGAACATACTGGCCAATACAGAAATAGGATTTTAACCAATGAAGATATTTATGACTATGGCCTTTATCTCATCAATGAAACTTTGATGCTTTCTGGCAAAGCTCTTCATGACTTTCCCAATATGCCAGAACCTCAACAAGTTTGGAATGTAATCCCAGGTAAGTAGCCTTTGCATGGAAAGTTGAATTTAATACAGACTGCATAATTTTAGGCAATAGACTTTTGCAAGAAGAAACCGATTATGATGCTGAGGAGTTGAAAAGAAGAGTAGATGAAAACAAAGCCAAATTCAATGCTGTCATGGACTCTGTGGATAACAATCTGGGCAAGATGATATTCATTCACAGTGCAGGTGGATGTGGCAAAACCTTTGTCTGCAATACTCTAACTTCTGCTGTTTGCTCTAATGGAGATGTTGCATTTATGTGTGGCATCATCTAGGATTGCTGCTCTATTACTGGAGGGTGGTAGAACTGCTCATTCAAGGTTCAAAATCCTTATTCTTGCTTTGGATACATCTATTGCCAACATCAGAAGAAGCACCCATTTATCCCAGCTCATACTTCACACCAAAATCACTATTTGGGATGAAGTTCCAATGCAGCACAAACATGCCATTGACTCTGTAGATCGTGCCTTCAGATTTATCCTGGATAAAGATGTGCCCTTTGGTGGAATTACCATGGTTTTTGGAGGAGATTTCCATCAAACTCTTCCAATTGTTCCAAGGGGACTCAGACAGCAGATTATTGCTGCTTCACTCAAAAGAGGAGGGCTTTGGAATCACATTGAAGTTCATTACTTGGTTCAGAACATGAGATTGGAGCAGACCCCTGATAACATTGCTCATGCAGCATGGTTATTAGATGTTGGTGCTGGGAGAAATCTAGGGCCTGGAAAAACACTTGAACTTCCTGCAGCTATGATCTGTGATAACAATTCTATCACTGGGTTGATTTCTTCTACTTATCCTAATATTGATCATCCTCAAAATGATCAGTATTACCTGGACAGGACTATTCTCTCTGGCAAGAACTCTGATGTAGATGATATCAATTCAGAGGTTTTGCAGAGATTTCTAGGAGAAGAAAAGATCTTGCAGAGTGCAGATTCTGTTCAGTCAGATGATGGAAATGCTAATGGTCTTGCATTATATCCTATGGAATATCTCAACTCTTTGAGAGCCAGTGGATTGCCTTTGGCCAAATTAGCTTTGAAGGTTGGTGTTTCTGTTATGCTGCTCAGAAATCTGGATCCAACCAAAGGACTTTGCAATGGGACAAGAATGATTGTCACTCAAATCAGGTCTAGAGTGCTAAAGTGTTGCCTTATTAGTGGAGATACCAAGTTTGCAGGTTCTACAGTCTTGATTCCAAGGATCAATCTTAATTCATCTGAGGAGGAGTTGCCTATTCCATTGTGCAGAAGACAATTTCCAGTTCAACTGGCATTTGCTATGACTATAAACAAGTCTCAAGGGCAATCAGTCAAACAGATTGGATTGGATCTCAGGTTCCCTGCCTTTTCACATGGACAACTCTATGTAGCTCTTTCCAGATGCACATCAGGAAGCAGGATTAAAGCAATTTTGTTGCCAGAGAATACAGCTCAGAGAACTACCAATATAGTATATCAAGAAATTTTGAATGGTTTACAGCTTTGAATTGAAGTTGTTACATATGTATTTTTTTTTTTTGTAATGTAGACTTTATATATTTGATTATACATACTTGAAGCCCTAACCAAACAAAGTGAGGTTGGGGTGGAGGCTGAGTTACTTATACATACTTGGAGCCCTAATTGAACAAAGTGAGGTTAGGGTGGAAGTCACTCACTTACACACATACTTGGAGCCCTAACCAAATA
This sequence comes from Termitomyces sp. T73sscA, assembly GCA_017657235.1. Lineage (NCBI taxonomy): Eukaryota > Fungi > Basidiomycota > Agaricomycetes > Agaricales > Lyophyllaceae > Termitomyces > Termitomyces sp. T73sscA. The sequence continues at coordinate 78,118 of JAGGAP010000117.1, read as the reverse complement.
AAGTGAGGTTGGGGTGGAGGCTAAGTTACTTATACATACTTGGAGCCCTAACCAAATGAAGTGAGATTAGGGTGGAGGCTGCATATGGAGGGGTTTGGGGGCAAAGCCCCCAATGTGATGCTAGCTGTATGCCAAAGGCATGTGATGCATCTTGTCTACAAAGAATGCGACTAAGGATGGGATCTTTGATGGCTGACTAAGATTTGTCAGCTTCACACCGAGTTCACAGGTCTGTTGCATCCTATGAAGCTGGGCTTGAAGTTTTAAGCTGAGTTTGGAACCTGAGTCTGAGTGTTCCTCTAAGTAAGCACCCAAACTTACACAGTTTCTATATATTTTTAAAAGCCCACCTTCTCTATTCTGTCATGTAATCTATGTTTTTAAGAAACAGACTAAGATACAGAGACTTAATTAGTGATAGCTGTAGACTTAATAATGTTCAGGATAATCTTTACAAATAAGAGGCAAAATCACTGTCAAAATCACAAAACATATTAGGCAGCAATGTTTAAAGTGGAAAGTCTTGATCATTGCATAATATGGCTTCATTTCAATTTCAATTTGGAACCTGAGTATGCCTTTTTTCAAGGCCTAACAGCAGCACATTTTGATTGTTATTTATCTACCTCTTCTTTGCTTGATTTATTTTATAGTTTTTAGCTAATAGTGTTCTATGCTGTTTGTAATGTATTTATCTTTGTTTAGGCTTTTTTTATTAGACAAATGTAAATCCAATCAATGAGCTGTAATGCAAATGACAATTTACACCTCAATATTCAAAGTAAGGAGAGAGGCTTAATTTCAATCTCAGTTTGGAATCTGAGTATAGCCTTTGTTCAAGGCCAAACAGCAGCACATTTTTGTATTGTACTCATCTGCTATATATCTACCTTCTTTGTTTAATTTATTCAATAGTTTTAGGTGATAGTTTTTCATGCTGTAATGTATTTACTTCTTTGTTTAGCTTTTTTAATAGATGAAGATAAATGCAATTAGTGATAGATGCTTTCTTCTAACAAAATAAAATGTGAATATTGAGGTCGAGGGTGGAATCAAGCCTTGCATTTCAAGAGGGTTGGAAGCAGAGCCACCAACAAGATACTAACAAAATAAAATAAGAAAATTCCTGAATGATAAGCAAAATTGGTGGAATAAATTAGATAGCAAACCTTGGAGTGAGGTTAAAAAAAGTCCAAGCTTTGAGCTGAGGCTGAATGAAGGAAGCCTTGCGCTCGGATGCACAAGGCCTTAACCAAACAAAGTGAGGTTGAGGCTGGATGAAGCCTTGCATTTGGGGGGGTTTGGGGGTGATGCCCCCAACAAGATACAAGGCCCATGCCAAAGGCACGGGTCGTAGCTCGTAACATGGGTTCAAGAAAGGCCAAGCAGGGCCGAGCACTCTCTCTCATCAGCACACTCAGGATGAATCAATTCTCGACCTCATAATGATTTCTTCAAGACTCGCAGCACCAAGGATTTATCACAAAGGTTTGAAAAGTAGATAAGGGTATTGAAGAATAATGGGAAAGAATTGTACTGAAGTATTTCAACACAGCAAAAATCAATCAACAGACCATATTAACCTTGCTTCTACTTCTTCATTTGCTGTGCCATTTTAAGGGCAACTAATTGACTCATATTAAGTATGTACATGTGGTAACACAATACAGTAAAGTATTTTATGAGCTTGAACAGTACCTACTTCCAAACAACTCAAGTTGACAAAAGCGATTCGGCGGGTACATCGAGAGTTTTCGAGGTCGGACAACACGATTGTGTTCCAAGATTCCAAGGTCTGTGCGTGGCGCTAGAGAAGATCTATGCAATTACTCACAGCGCATACGATGGATTTGTTCATTTCAGCCGAGGTTTCCAGTGCTTTCCGTCCTTGTCGGTCAGCTTCACATTCCACTCCACGAGGCGTTCCGACCATTTGACCCATTTGCTTCTGGGACCCCTGTGAATGTCGGGCCTGTCACGTCAAATTGTAAGCACCAACGGCATTTATGATGACGCCCCAAACCACCCACTCAGTCGTTGGCCACTGGCAAGACATGACCTGGATTTCATCGAGTGCCGGGAAGTCCTGACCAAAGTCCATGGCGCCTAACGCTTGAAATTTGTCACCGATGGATCCCTCTCGACTACAGAAAGAGTGAATGATCAAGAACTTGATTCAGAGCTGATCTTGACTTACACGCCAGAAATTGTCAAGATAATTGTCGAGACGTTTGCGTGAGGCTCGAAGACCGGAAGCTGAGTTGAGTATCGCCAGGATCGAAATAAATGATCTGAAGACTGTTCAATAGTGACTTACGCCGGATATAGTCATGACAGAAAGCGAAGGGCAATGCGTCCAACAGCCTCTTGCATCCTCCATACTAAGTGAAAAAAGTTTCTTTCCGTGCTTCTTAAGGAATTCGCGCGCGCCCTCCATTTTCTTTGCAACAGGAAATGTAACGTATCTGAGGGCAGACAAGCTTGCAATGTACATCAGCATTGGCTGATCGAACAATGACCAAAACCGAACTGACGCCATACAGCCCAGAAGGTCAAGAAATGTATCATTTGACGACACAAAAGTCAGCCACTCGAGGCAAGGCAATGCATCAACGGGAACGTGTTCATGCTTGAACTTGAAACGTGTGCTCGAGTCCCACTCGAGCGCTCTAAGAGCAGTAAAAGCGTACAGTGGTGTTGGTGGCCTGGGCGTCGAAGCCCTAGAAATGGCATGACCAGTCAAAGTTTGCAACTTTGAACCGGCTGTAGCGGCGAGGGTGACCAAGCTCTGGTAATTAAGGAATTCCTCCCGTTTATAGACCGAGGTTAGATGTACCAGGTTTGTTGCGTTAACGAGGAAAGGATGAAGATCATTAGGACTTGCTCCCCAACATGAGAAAGTTGCCAGAAGATGGATTACAGACCCCAATGATGGGTTCAGAGACACTTGGTAGCCAACTGAGACTAGATTTCTCAAACCGCCGAGCAAACAGTAACGAAAGCAATACCGCATAGCTATATTCTAAAGGCAGTCTGGATCAAGGCAGGAAAGTAGGGTCTGCATGAAATAAGCTTACGTAGAATAGTTTTGAAACGAGAAGGATGTGTGTTTTTGGGATCCTGACGACAACCTTTTCTGGATCTATGTCGATTTGTGAAGAAAAACTTGACTGAAAACAGGCCATTTTCGAACTGAAAGTGGTATCGACATTATCGGTCGGTAGAAGACTGAAATAGATGATGTTTCTCCATATCTGGACTTTCACCTCTTCTGTAGTTGACTGCAAGGCAATAAACGACGGATCGAATGTGATTGAATCTTCCTTTGATGTGGAGGGTTCTCTGTTAGATGTCGGTTCATCGATGATGCCGCTATTCACATTGCATGATCATGATATGAAATAAATAACACCGAGTTACTTACTCCAGATCCAGTACGTCACCCCGACCCATCGATTCATAATGCACAAGTTTACTGAGCTTTTCGTTTGACATAATTTCCTTTACCTTGCTCTGAGAAGAACTGAGGCTGTTGAGATTATTTCCTTTCAAGACATGTATGATCTCTAACGACGGATTTTGTGCCAAAGATAACAGGAAGCTTATATCGTTCTGAGGCTCTGTTAGAGTTATCGTCTTCAAGAACTTGGCTTTCGGCAATACGTCCAAGAGACTAGACTGGACGAAAGACCTCCAGAGCCGAAGACTATGGAAGGGCAGATCAATGGCTGTCTAGTTATCAGGTCAATCCTGAGACATCTGCGTTTAAGAAAAGATAGACAAACCAGTCGCTCCCACCTTGTGATGCATTCACAGACAGTATGCAGAAGCTCACGCGTGGGTGCATTCCCGTTGGCACTGTCGTCGGGGAGAATTAGACGTCGAGGATTTGACAGGGGAAGGCCGCTACAGAGTCCAGTTACACTATCCCCTGACCAGATGTCTAGTTTCAACCATATTTCCTCGATATTGTTTCCTACTCGAAGAATATGATGCATTGACGCGCCGAATCCACCTTCAACGCGTAGTTTCTTGATGAACGTAGCTAAAGTTCCATTGCTGCGTAGAGTGCGCCAAAGGGCCCGAGATTGTGGCTTGGAACGCAGAACGACGACATGGTATAATAGAGGAGTCGCGACGCGGAGCCAACTTTTGCAGACTAGCAGGAGAACGGACGATGACTCTGTGGAAGTTAGAAAAGGCGAGAGGCGATCAATGCTGCGGAATTTTTCGTCAGAAACTCTCAGCGCAGGAGTGAGTATCTCCTTGATTATTTCGTCCGGGAGTAGTCTTGAAGACATAAGAAGTGTCCTTTTATCAAAGGTAGTTTCCAAGATTTGTCGCAGAAGGACGAAACGGTCACGTGGAAGAAAGTTGGCCGCCCATTGCATTGTGACGATTGTCATTGTCATTGCCATTCAAATACCAAGCAAAGGCGCCGGCGCCGATCTTCTCCCTGTTTCCTCCCACCATCATGTCTGCGTAAGTTGTTCTTCGTATGCCCGTTCCTGCGTTCATATTATTCTGTATCTTATAGAGATACACCCGCAGAAACATGTCACACCGAAACACCAAGGAAACGGGTTCCTTCATATGCGTCGGTCTCGAAGCTTTCATCTTTGAAACGACGACGTATATCTATGCTTGGTGGAGATTTGAATCTGCAACAGGACTTTACAGGTGAAAGTACCTTACGTCCTTCAAACTCAGTGCGTTCGTCTTTTTTCCTTTTCATTGTCTGCCACAACTAGTTGGACCTTTAGGTGGACAGATTTGTTCCCTCGCGACCCAAAACCACCATACCACTCACCGCTACCCCTCGGACAAATCGTATCAGTCGATTTTTCGGTTTGAGCGACGATCGTGTCTTGAATTACAAAGAGAACGAGCCCAGAGGTGGAGACCACGGCAAGATGTTTAGCATGCTCCGTCGTAGCGCTTCGAGTTTATTCGATATCCCACCCCTCTCCCATGCTAGCTCCGTTGTTTCAAACCTCACCAGCAGACAGCAATGTCTGCTGGTACTTGACGCTCCCGGAATGATTCAAGACCCCCTTGCGACACCCATAACATGGTCGCGAGATAATCATATTGCCGTCGCGTGTGGGATCAACGTCTACTACCAGAATCTCGATACACGCGCCGTCTTCCGCCTCTGTAAGGTCGATGGTCCCGATACCGGCGAGCTATGCCACCTCGAGTGGGGTGGACACGGTAGCGGGAGAAAGCTAGCCCTTGGGACGAGTCGAGGAGTCATGCAAGTGAGAGATGCAGGAGAAGGGCATGACAAGGGTGGGATCATACGCATGTGGCGCGATGCCAATTTCCTGGGCGTTGGAGGCTTGGACTGGAATCAAGATTTACTCGCCGTGGGACTCGAGGACGGTTCGATCTCTCTCTTTGATGTCCGTTGTCCGGAAAAGACCCGTCGCGTACCAGGGCATAAGGGCAAGATTCTCAATCTCAAATGGAATGCAGAAGGCTCGATGTTGGCGAGTAGTGATGACCTCGGTATGGTGTACATCTGGGACAAGAGAGCAGGAAAAGAGCTTCTTGAAGAAGGCACGCAGGGGCCCAAGATGAGACATCGCGCACCGGTGAAGGTGCGATTTTCTCATTATAAACGATTGAATGAATCATCGCTAACTCGGCTTATCATCAGGCTTTGGCATGGTGCCCTTGGAAGCCAGATCTTCTCGCGACCGGGAGTCTATATCCGGAAGGTACGATCCGTGTCTGGAGCTCTTCATCATCCTCAGCACTTCCCACACCGACCTTGACGATTCCTCTAAACACCGCCGTTCTATCTCTCCACTGGTCACCCCACTGCAAGGAACTCCTCAGCACGCACGGTTCTTCCTTCGAGCCTCTCCCCTCTACCCGTGGTTCTGTGTCATCTGCAATACCTTCAAGGGCGAAATTTATATCTACACCCCTTACTAATTCGATCACAGTGCACGACTACCCTTCGGGAAAACGACTGCTGAATCTAACATCAGCACATTTGGGCCCGATATCGCACAGCTGCCTCTCGCCGAGCGGCGAAGATATTTTCACCGTCTGTTCGCGAGACGAGACTCTCAAGAAGTGGCACGTCTGGAAAAAACGCCCTGATCCAGCTAAGAAAGAGAGCGCTTTCGACAAATGGTCTATTCGTTGAGCATAACGCTCGCCTGGGTGATATTTATTGGATATAAATATCCTCCTGCCACTACACTACGATTCTTCTGTTTATACTTACTGCTAGGTTGTTGTTATCACATACATGCTAATGAACCTTATCTTAGTGGTCGTTTATCTGATACTCAAAGCGAACTAGGGCACAAGACTGGGCGTTATAATTCGCAAGATCGTTACAATCTTAATCATATGGATCGTTATAGCTCAATCAATTATAGTAGGCGACTAGGAGGTTATAATTCCACGATGAGTCTGATCCCTAAGATTAGCTCGATAACTTTGCTCAAATGGTATTCAAGTTGCGGACATTGTGATTGTGGGCGCACTTGCTGGTGTCACTTCTCCATTCGTTTTGGACACATTTCCAAAGGAGCTTGTCAGCGAGCAGATAATCTGAGTGGCGGTTATCACACTAGAAAGACCTACAGTGATGTTCAGGGACTGCATCCGATTGGAAAGAAAAACTGCTCGGAAAGAAACGCAAACTTTGAACAGATTCACCAGAAAAGGTCATGAACACACACACACTCGTCGATGCATTGTGGATATGTTTATTAAAAGATATCACTGCAGGCGCACTTGATGATATCGATGAAGGCTCGCGGGATGAACTTGACAGGGAATACAAAGCATAATTGACATCCTCAAAATCAACATCAACGAAAACAGAGACGCGCCTTGAAAATCGGCCAGGACAGGAGCGCCAGCCGCAGACTAACAGACTTCTCGAGTCTAGAGGTCGGATGCCGGGACAAATTGAACAACCTTACAGTTATTACGCCCTTTGTTTGGGAACTTGGAACTCACAATCATCTGGGGAGGTCGAGGTGCCAAATACTTGCGCACAGATATGGCACAAAATAGACGCATCCGGAAAGGCTAGGGCAATACAGATTTGTAGCACTCAATCTTGCAGCGGTCTTCCGTCCAGCTACTGATTTGCAGGTGACACTACTACTAAAAGACCAAAATGAGAGTGATCAATCCCAAGATTCCAACGGCCATAAGTACACAACCTTAGTCGGCGAAGCGCACGAGAGGGGATACTTGTTCCTCGGAATCCTTGAACTCCTTGGAGCCTGATAAAATGTTGCAACACAATGACAAGTCGTGAGATTGATAGAAAAACCATATGTCAACCAACACCGGCCTGACACCTCAGCCTCCTCATGATCATGTTGCACAGGACGGCTACTGCTTCTTTTGGTTATTGTGTCGACATATCCCAGCGCCCGAGCGAAAGTCGGCGAAGCAGGTGGAGAGAGCCGATCCTTCGTGGACGTAAAACGCTCAGCGATATCACAAGATAGCTCCGGCCCAGAAGTTCCGGCATGACCTTCCCTACATGTCTCAAGTCTGCTTGTACAGAACGTGGACTCCAGTTGAAGACACAGGGAGACGCTGAGCTTGAGCGTACATGCTTGGATAGGATTTACCGATTCAGTGGGGGTCGAACCCTCTAGGTCAATGAAGGCAATCGTACTAGTAGAGTCGGAACAATTGTTTCAAGCGAAGCGCATTTATGGTTTTAGAGCACATTGGTGCGGAGTATCTGTGGGCGTACTTGTCCATAGTCATGTACTGATTCAGTCTATCATTGTATGATCTTGCCCATTCTTTTTCGTACCAATATGCCCATTAGTTTCTGTGGTCGCCTTGGTTCTGACAGCTCTCGTCAGCGCTATCTAGATTTAAAGAATTCATCCCGTTTATCGACCTAGTCTGAAGGCTTACCTGGGGACTCTGTATATGTTCGCGAAAGGCTGCACAAACCTTGTGGGCCAATAGCTGTTCTACAAATGGTGATTTTGATGGAACATAGTAGCAAGAGGGCTGGTCAAGGCTGGTCAAGGCTGGTCAAGCACCTGCATCAAAAGTGTTCAGGTCCCAGGGAAATGCTAGGCTTTCTGAATTCAAGTGGGTTCGCAGAGGTCTTCCTCTGGACCAGATTGTTGTAAATCGCGCGATTAAGCAGTCTGTCTGGATCCGGTTCTCAAGACCGTTAACTGATTCGACTTTTTTATTTGTAAATTGATATCGTAGAGGTACAATCTCGTTGTAGAGACGATGATCGCATTTCACCAGTCAAGGAGGAAACACAACAGGCTCGAAGTTCGTTCTCAATTGAAAAAGTTATGCTACAGATATCGCCTTTTTCAAAAGGCAGATTTTGACGTTATCCTTGAAGTACTTCTGTTAGTAAGGGTAGGTTCACGCCACGCTATCCAGTTCATTGATCTATCAACATGCGAATAATCCAATTCGTCCATTGCCATTGAGTCAGCGCCGCAGTAAAGTTGGACCTTCTATATCAAAGGCATCACATGGTTTGTATACATATTACTATTCGATACGATACATGCAGCACTAGGCGATGGCGGCAGACGGCAGAAGGCGCATGATGCGACGATTGAACCTCTCAGAGGTACATGGATGGATTGATCCTGCAATCCCAGATCTACACAGTGAGCACTTGAACAGTACAGGATGGTCTAGAATTCACCAAACAAGAGACGGAAAAATGAGTGGGAGGGACGATCATTAAATAGCGACAGCACATCCGATGAGTGTGTCATCGCTATCAGACTCAGAAACAGATGCGTTATTAAGACGGAAGTTGGATGAGTGGAGGAACCGAGCATCGGCTAGCAATGCAGGTAGATACTGAACAGCAGTCTCTTCCGATCCTGCACCGCTGAATAGGCTCTCAGTTCTATCTGAGATGACTTTTCGGCGGTTATTGCGAGGAGCTTCGCTGTAAGGAAAGAGGACGATGTTAGACGAGACACCAACTTCATTTCGACGGGAAAGATGAGACTGAAGATGATTTAAGTTTTGTGTCTTTTCCCGTCGAACAACACCCGCTCGTGAAGAACTGTTTTTGCCATCCAAAAGAGTTAGCTCTTTGCGCGAACGCTCAGTTTTGCGGAGCCATGTTTGAATAGCTCGATAACGGTCTTCAGCTTTTCCTTTCTCTTCCATGACCATCCGAACAGCCAAGTTGAGAAAGAGGGGACGATCAGGCGAAAAGCGCGCTACAAACTGTGGAATTGTGACCATTTTTCGGTAAAGGCATAGACTTGGGGGAGCATCCTGTCGTTTTTTTAAGTCTCGGAAGCTAGCATCCAGTGGCTGCCAGTGACGAATTTCTGCCTGGCGTTTACACTCGTGTTCGTCTGGAAAGTACCAAACAGTACGAAGCGCCGGTATCCGGACCTTCCCATCCAGAATATGAGTATGATGGTAGTCTGGGGCCGCGCAGTAGATCAGGCCGCGTTGTTGTATTCTTGAGTATGCGTCATAAACGATTGATCTGTCTCGATATTGCACTAGCCTGCCAATGTGTGCCTCTTGCACAATGCCCACAATGGTTCCGTCATCTTCGACAAGGTGACCGAAAACATGGTAGGTGAGGTCGAGACCTTGCAAAGCTAAGTAAGCCCACATGTGTCGATCCAGATTCTGGATGGACCAGTCTTCGAACGCCATCAAACAGTCTATACCTCGTGTATCATAGCAAATCTTTCAACGAGTAGAGTCTGGTCCTTACCAACTTCATGCCCATTCCAATACCCATTCCAGATGTCAAAGGGTGTCCAGAGATTGGTAAACTTGATATCTCTACGAGGAATCAAACGTGCCCATGTGTGGCATGTTAATTGATGCTTGCGCCTCGTCCGATGAACTAAATCATATCCACCTCCCTTTGGATTGGCAACGGCGTACACCCAGTTTGACTTTCCGAAGTCAATTCTGTCGAGCAGCATTTGCTGAACTAGCGTGATCAAAACGCACACGTGGCGACAAAACTGATCATCCATACTATCTGTTCCATTTCCTCAGAGTGGCGCTGATTTGCGGCTGTAACCACTTCCAGTGTAATCTTCACTTCGGGGTTTTGATTTCTGCCGGGATGAGGTGGAAGTTGAATAACAATGATTTGGTGATCCCTGAAAAGAGTGTAGATAGACATATCCCGCCCATTGGATACGACAGCCGTGACTCCAGGCGGTATCGGGTGAATCAATCCTTTGCTGGCATGCGTAGGTCCAGGCGGCTTGGCGCAAGCCGGACGTGCGGACATGTTTGTTGGTGATCGTCTGAAGATGACCCTCAAAAATAGATTATTGATCGATCACCAAATGTGTTACTGTTGACTGTCACGTCACGGTGATGCGTGAAACCGACCTTCTGCCCGACCTTCCGAGTCCAAGGTCTAAGTTTTGGTCAAATTTGGTCAGTCTACGAGATCATATACAGTGCCACTACCTCACCTCTAGGAGAATTCTCGTGGTCAAAGCTGTAAATTAAAAAAGAACGTTTTATCTGCTTTGTTCTCTTTTACAGCGCGGTCTCGACTTAAGGGATATGACCTGAATGGACTTAATGTCCAATCTGTTTAATCTCAATGTCCGTTGATTGAGATGTCAGTTCGGTGTTTGGAACTCGGGATACAAGACACCATTATTTTTGCACGTCAGCACATGATGCCAGTTCTCGTGGAACAGTTTCCAGTATTAACCAAATGCAGGGGAGCCTGTATCATATAAAGTCATGGCGCATCCGGACAAAACTATTCAAGTTTGCACTTAGGGTCTCTTTCTGGGATGTGCTGCTTCACTATGGCTACTTGTGTTTCTTGTAAACGGGAGTACATGCACCGAGTGTCTTGGTGCAAGATGACTTCATCACCAAAGGACTGTACAACGCAAGAAATGGTATCAGTACAAATTCTTCAAGGCAAATGCGAGACTTGCCAACTTGCTGGAAAATAGAAGTCAATACTTATCCCCTTCTTGTGATCGTTCATCGCTGACTTCATGATGATAGAGAGTATTCCTTGTTTATTGACCACAGGCTCTCGAAGATGACCATCTACCCCATCTTCAGACGTGCTCCTTCCTTGCCTTGCGTTCTAATTCCCGCAATTGTTGCTGGGTGTCGGGCATTGTCGCCCAAGAACCTTCCTTTGTAGATCGCATTTTAGCTGTAGCATCTAGACCGTTCGACCAGACTTGATTGGCCTCATTGTGCGCATCCCACGCACAATATTTCTTCAATCTCACATTGATGTCCTACCATTCTATGCGACTGTCCTCTCTTCCTTCTCAACTTACCTCTTCAAGTGGATGTTGGAAGCCCGTCATGTAGATATTTTGGACTCGGTGACTCTTCGCGCTGCCCAGCTTCAAGGCGATATACCTCATTCGCGATTCACACCTCGACATAACGTTCAGTTATATCTGTCATATACCTGATGACTCGAACTTGGGATACAAGCAAAAGGACGTTACAAGGTCTCACGTATCGTACTGTCGATAGGCAGAGGTTATCATCATAGACGAACGACATCTGCGCGATGGGTCGATAGCAGCTCGGCCCTTTTTGGGGAACCACTGATATCAAAATGACGTCATAACAAGAACAAATCTCTCCTGGTAGGCGCCTAATTCACTGGGTTTACGCCACGCTAATGTATACATTGTTGAGACAGCCACTGTATACTAGAATTAACGTTACGCACTCGAAGAGACCAGATCATTGTGTATGTTTCTGAATTTCGGAGTGGAGAGCTCGCCGACATGCGGCTCCGAGAGGAGCTGTTCCTGAACAGGCGCCGAGACGGAAATGGGCAAAAAGGAAAACGTTACAAAAAGACAAAGCTATCAGCACTAGATTGATTAACCTACATGGGAATATTACCAGGAACTGAACTTGTAAACAATGTGGAAGATCCTTTGATATTACAATAAATGCCGCGTCACAATAATCAGCTGTTATTTCCCCCGCGAAGAAAAATTAGAATTAAATTCAGCAGTTGCATTTGTCCGCGGCTTCTGCTTCGTGAGTAGCAACTGCCCTGACGCAACTACTATTACATTAACCACCATTGTTTCAGAAGCGATGGTGTGAAAATGATATCGGAGAATCTCAGATGAACAAGTAACGCTGCAAGTTATTCGTCCTGGATTCGGACCATCGCCATCACACATCGCATCTTTGATAATGAGGGTGGTGATTCCACCAATAGCCGCCGAAGGTCTCCTTAAATGTAGAGCGCAGCTAGAACCAAGCATAGCGCTCATAGAGATTGGTGAAACTGAATTAGACCGTAACCTTGGGAACATACTCCACTCTGTGGAGTGATCACGAAGAACCTTAGCATAGAACAAGTGCCACGTAGTAAAAGTCCAGAAAAAAAGTTCCGGTGCCCGGTGCCCGATCTTGTCCCCGAGTTCAGATTTTCCAGTTATCGGAACTCGTTGACTAGGGTCATTGTAGTCTCGCCAACCGTGAGGAGGAGCCCAAATCGGGAAGGAGATCGTAAAGAGGCTGGTGGCCGAAAGTTGAAACCAGGAACGTCGAGCTATCTAGGCGAACATGTGCGCTATCCGTCGGTGGGACGACATAAGTCACTGTAGTTCGGATACAAGATCATATCAACACAGTATATAGAACAAGATTGCATGAGCGAAGCGCGCACGTTTAGACATACGTGGTTTGGCTTGAGTTTATAGGAAGATGAAAGTCACGTGCTCTGCCGAGAAGTGTGGCTGACAATGGTTCGGGGCCGACCGGAAGGCTCGCAAGTTAGATGCATGTACTTGAAAATCAAAATACAATAAAGAGACTTTAAAGCTCTTCCTACCATCCACGTTCAATTTCCCGATGTAGAGAAACAATCCACTACTGTACGGTTGGTAATAAATACCTCATCTAAGTGGAAAGGGTATCGTAAGTTATGAGAGAAAAAAAAACTATGAAAACATTGCTAAATGTGGAGGTAGTTAGACCAAAACTGCTCAATGACAGCAATCTATCCCAGCCAATATCCTTCAGAAAGCTACAACAGCGAGAGCACCCAATGCCATTGCGATGAAGCCTTGGTTCATGGCAACAGTCGAGACAGCACCGCTATTCAAGGTGCCACCGGAAAGTCCACCAGCCGCCTGGACACCAGCTCCGCTGAGGAAAGTTGAGCCGCAGTTGGAGACGACGCTCGAGTAAAGGTCGGTCTGGCCCTTAAGGAGGATGCTGTTGCCCAAGCCTGGTGCATAGGGGACCTTGGCCTCAAAGTTGAGGTACGCAGTCATAATGTTACGAGTGCAAACGTTGCAGAGGTCGGAGGAAGCGAGAGAGGGCGAGAGGAAGAGGAAAGGGATGTTGTTGGTGCCGAAGGTGTTGAAGTTGGGGGAGGATGAGCTAATAAGCGCTGCTTGTATCTGAGCGGCAGTCTGTCCGGACGAGGGCAGCTTCGACTTCATGGCGCAGTAGTTTCCGCTGTCGTCCTGAGCACACGATGCGGTCCTAAATGGCAGGATGGTGTAAAGAACGTCATAGATGCTGATAACATCTTTGTTCGAGTTGGATGTCAATTCAGGAGTGCAAGCTGAGTAGAAATCGGTAAGTTTTGAACGAATCAAGCTCTCGGGACAACTGGTGGCTACTGATGATGAACAAAGATTGCTCAAAGCGGAACCGATTTTGGCTGCTGAGGGAGACATCGCGGCAGCACTGCCTGAAGTATAGTCACTCGTCGCCGATGACAGCGCCGAGAAACACGTCGTAAAACTCGTGTTGGTGTTAAGATTGGTGAGGAACGACGAACAACCGCCTGATATGCCAGAAGGGATGACCTTTTCCACCTGTTACCACGGAAACAAAATTCTCTTTTGCATAGAAAACATACCAACTGGGCCATGGCCACCGTCGTGGCGAGCGAGACGATTGCTATGGATCTAAGCATGGCGATTCAACGAGCGGACGGGTTGTTTAGCGTCGACGACGACAGGAACGATAAGAGGAAAACGTTGCAAGAAAGGCCTTGTTGTTTGTGCATGGATGATACACGTCACAACACCGACAAACACATTGTGGCACAAAGGGAGGCGGCCGCCATCACAACAGAGATGCCTGGTGTCTGTCAATACAAAGGTGTGCGGTGAAATCACTCCGAACGTATGTTTTGCGTCTGTGAAACACTTGGCCGCGTGCATGGTCTCCTGACAGTTCCGCTCACACGTGCCGCGTGGAGTTCTCGTTGTTACTAATCGACTTTATAACAGCTTGTTTTCACAGAGCTCCAGCAATTCCAGCCCTAATGACAGATTCTAACGTTGTGTTCTATGGTTTTACGCCTGTCCCGCGCGACCCCGATGTCCTGTTTGACGGCCATCCCACCGCAAGTGGCGATCGTCCCAAACAAGACAATTACAGGGTGGCGGATTTTCCGCTTCCAGACTCTGAAGTCGTTCGACAAGTCAAGGCTTTCGTACAAGTAAGTATCTGACGCGGCCCTTTGTCCTCTTCCCTCTTGACACAGAGTAGAAGGAACTCTCACCACAAACGTACAATCACAGTCACCGTGTTTACGTATATGGTAGGGGTATATCATGATTGCCACTTGTAGCTGGATGTCAGATCTATGCTTTCTTAGGTGTGGCACTTGTCAAAAGTCATTTTCCATCCTGGTCCTATGACCTTGAGGTTCGTTCTCTCTGAGTGCTGCCTATGGTTGTCCATTGCTTCATTCTTGGTAAGACTTACTACTTGGCCTGTCTCCTGCATGATATTGGAACTGCCGAACGATTCCTTGCCACGACAAAGCTCTCCTTTGAATTTAAGGGAGCAATTGTGGCTCGCGATCTGATCCTACAAGTCGGCGGTGTCGAAGATCAAGCTGACAGCGTGTGCGATGCCATCATTCGTCACCAGGATATCTTTGTCAAGGGGTATTTTTCATCAGTCTGCTACGTCTATCCGACTTGATCGATTTCTAGTGGTAATATCACCATGATTGGACAAATTCTACAGCTGGCGACGATTCTTGGTGGGTAAATCGAATTGATTGATAGAGATCTGTTATGTCTCATTCGCGCTGCAGACAATGTCGGCATGTAAGGTTCATTCCCTTCTGCGCGTTGATTCTTTCCCACCTTGGCGTTCGTTTCAGACGAGCGAACCTACTTCATCCCGCGCTCATCGAGACAACCTGCGCCGCTTATCCGCGAGGCGGTTGGTCCGAATATTTTGCGCAAACTATCGAACGTGAATTGACTCTCAAACCCTGGTGTCATTCTACGACATTCGAGGTCCCTAATTGGAAAGAAGGCATTACAAGCAGATTTGCCAGCGATGTTCGCGGTAATGATGTTATGCGCTCATATGACTAGTGAAATCTCTGTCTGAATGTTTTAGCATAACCGTTAGTAAATCGAGACCACAATATTCTCATCATCAATACCTATCAGAGATTCTAGTTGACATACCTATGATGTCTATTCGGTGCTTTCAAGCTTCCGTTGATACGTATGGGAACCCCGCTCGTCAAGACTCTTCTTTTGTTATCTATGCCGAGCCTCGTGTAATAACCGCCAGTAATAGAAATGTTGGACGCAAACTGTCCACACGTTTTGTTCCTGTCTCACGGATCTTGCAGAACGGCATGCCATGACATAAGAGAGAATTTTATGCACGAGCAATGTATTTCGTCTGTAGATCGGTGATACACGACTACATCGAAATTTTACAAAATCTGGATATCGGTCATCCCGTTGCAGGGAAGTCTCCCTGTCATGTTACCTACAATAAAGAAGTAGTCCCATGAATAGAAGCGGACAACAAAACATAACTACGAGCCACGTCTCATCTGCTGCCTATAGATGGTATCTGAATAACTAGCAATGCAAGTTGGAGTTACAGATAAAGAGCGCTAACACGTTGAAACCCGGCTGAAATATATCTCATGTCCATCACTTCGCCGTGCACAATTCATCTTCACGCGACTGTCAGGGAACATACTTTTTTGGAAGATCCTGCAAGCAATCGACACGCAAAGGACCGATAATAACGAAAATGTGGTCAGGGTACAGAGTACAGATGTATTGTACATCATGATCTCGTCACAGCAACGTTGAAAATGCAATTCTTACCACACATCACGAGCCTTGTGAAGGCTGAAGATCCCTCGAAGATCATAGATCGCCGTCGGTATACTTGTTCTCCACTGCCCAACCAAAGCCACGCCGTATCGCAGATGGCCTTCGAAGATCCACGTCCCAAGTCCCTCTCTATCTGCATGGGTTTTCTGGAAAGGTTGAGCTTGTTCAATAGGATGAAGCGAGGAGTGAAATCCTAGATACGAACCGGTTCCCTACACATGATCATATAGCCGTCCGCACGGATCCTTCCTGAAAACTTGAAGCCACCGAATGCTCGTTCGTGGTCAGGGAGAGTCTGAAAGGCGCGTCACGCTATGCAGAAAGCCGGGACTCTGTACCTACTTCTCCTAACAAGACAACGTCTAGGGCCTCGCTTGAGGGCCGTCTTCCAGAGATTCCCTCAGTTACAGAATACTTTTCATACCCGAAGCCACCCGATTGTACCTAGAGGACGATGATGTTTAGTAACTGCATCCAGTTTGAAAACAAACTTGCTCACAACGGACTCAAGGATATCGAGAGAATAACTAAATGGAATGGGGACATACGGACTGAAACAAAGATACTCGGTAATTGCACATTGCATTGGTTTCAGGCATGAAAATTGCCCAAGCATTCGTGGAATTAGTGGGCTCGTTGGTACGGGCTCGCCCGACACCTTGTGGCGATAAAGGATGCGTGAAATCCCACTGTGCAGTGAGAACAAAAGCTCACCATGAAACTTCCTTCCCAGACTCCTGAAAGAAAGCCAGGAACGTATACATACCCAGGTTTATTCCCGGGATTCATGTAAGTAGAATACAGGAAGTCGTTTATCCGTGACTTGTATAATTCCAGATGAGTCGGGTTAGACATGATTGCCGCTGGATTTGTTTCGGCGGTCGCCTGGGTCTTTATGGTCTCCGCAAAGAGCGGTGTGCGGCCTCTAGAAATCGCACGCAAGTCTTCGACAGTGGGCCCAGAACGTTGGTTAGCATTGGCGACGGCTCGGGTTTCAGGAACATGAGTTGGGACTGTCATCGGCACAACTTCGTTGAGAGCGAAAATGAGGATGATTATCGGAGTAGCCTTTTCCAGGAGGGCATCACGGTCTATGTCAGTCGTAAAATGGACCGGACCCGGGGGCCGTTGAACAAGCTCGGCTATGAGAGGTACTTCTGCGAATAAGGCAGCATTCCGCTGCTGTCGAATTGCTCACAAGTCAGAAAGCTGACCTCTGAAAGTGCGTACCAAACCTCACCTGATACGCTGTTGGAAATCGTAAGAGTCTGAGAAGAGCCCTTCTAATTTCTTCTGGTGTTTCAACGATGTCTTCTAGAGAATGGTTGAAACCGATTTAGCTTGTAGGCTCTCACGTCATGTCCGAAGACTTACGATGATCAAGGGTAAGACAAAGAAGCCACATCTCCATCGACGTTGTATTTTCATCGTTCAGTGGGAGTAAATTGGCTGCTCCGTCATTCATGAGGCGAGACAGTATAAGGGACATCATGAACATCGAGAAGCCTGCCGAAGATAGTAGCCTTCCATTTTGACCAGCGTTCTCGATGACCATTCGCATGGAACCGCGTAGCTCTCCTTGAGTAAGGTCAGAGGATAAATCCATGCATCGTGTGCGCCACAGAACACGGTGTCTACAGTATAATTCGGAGGCAAGGACCGAATCCGGAATTGTAGCATGGAGGTCAGGATCGAGGTCGAATGTGGCCCGGAAAATGCGAGCGTATAGCTGAGGACAGTTCTGAGGACTGAGAGCTTGATGAATGCCTGAACATGCGAGCAGCAGAGAAGCCAGGTGCAGAGGTGGCCGAGGCAGAGACATTATGGCAAGATAAAAAGCAATGTCCTGAAGGACGTTGGATGGGATTGAGTTGAGCGAAGCCATCTTGGCGAGTCCTGGTCAAGACACAGGATTTCGTCCCTTTAAAAGGCGGACCCAGACCCAGAACAAACATCGTCGACGTGACAAAAAACATTTGCCAGGTCACTCATGTCTTTGTTCGTTATGCCATAAGATTTCAGCGCTTCGCATGATCGTAATGTGAAACGCGACTTTTAGGGAATGCAATCCGGTTCGCTCTCGACGGATCATTCTTATGCAAACCCCTCCTGTCGTTCCAAGTCGAGCACAGTAAGAGCAGGATTTCCCAGTGCACGTGAGGCTCCTTCAAGACTGCAAGGTTCCGCCAAAGCAAGAAAGCTAACGAAACAACGTTGATACACCGTGGGATAAGGCAAACTCTGTAAGCATAGCAGGGCGTTGACGCTCCATGGCTCTTTAACGTTTTAACGTTCAACTCGGAGTCGAATAAGGTTTGTACTCCACTTCGACTGGAGACTGTGAATTGCGTGTTATTTACTTGTAAAGCGTGTCGAGTGATAGATAGCGAAGGGAAGGCCTGGACTTGCGCGATACGATACATATTACACACCTGGAGACGTATATGTATGTAACTCACCAGTTAATTTCCGATTCATTGATTCGTGCTAACTCTGCAAAGAAACTAGAAACCCTTAAGTTTCATCTTGAGAAGTTGATATTCCTGATGAGGACCACGAGACATAAATTCAGAAGTGATTGAAGTGATTGGCGAGGATGCATGAAGCTTGAAGCATGAAGCTTGAAGCATGAAGACCCATTAAGTTGGTATTACATCATCAAGCTCCATAGCATTCATACGAACATATGTATACATTCACCTTACAAAAGTGCATCATCATATCTATGTACATGTACGTAGTTTTAAAGTTCTGCACAAACGGTTATTTACGAATTCGAGAAGGTGAGAAAGGTGTACTCACTCTGCATGGCAGCGATGTCTGTGCTCTGAACCCAGTCATCGAACTCGGCAATCTTCTCCTGGAGGTCATCCATCGAGACCTTTTCATCCTCTGGTGATGTTTGTTAGTTCATACGTCTCGAAACAAGGATGATACACCGTACCGACAACAACGGTTATCTGGAGCTTCTTAATTCCATATCCGATGGGCACGAGCTTTGAAGCACCCCAGAGAAGACCGTCTTGTTCAATGGATCGCACTGCTTTCTCCAATTCTTCCATATTTGTCTCATCATCCCAGGGCTTCACATCCATGGTCACGATAGACTGTGACGATTATGAAGAGAGTAGATGACACTTGGTAATGAAACGCTTACCTTAGCGGCTGGTTTAGCTTTGCCGGCTTTCTTGGCGTTGTAGGCAGCAACACGTTCGGCCTTGATACGCTCGGCCTCAGCATCTTCTTCCTCATCGGATCCGAAAAGATCGACTTCATCTTCCTCGTCAGCTACACCTGCAGGAGCAGCACCAGTGCCGATGAAAGCCTCTCCGGCGTTACTCGATCCGGGAAGAGTAGCGTGATCATCCGCATAGGATTGGATGTGTGTGTACCATCTTGCGACGCTGGGACTCTTAGATGCGTCGGGGGCCGCACCTAGAGCCTTGAAGACGAAAACATCGGCCTGGGAGGGAGTGTATCTAGACGATATCTCAATCAGAAAAGACTATTAAAAGTTAGAATCACTGACCCTTCGACGTATGACCTGGTGGAGAGGTGCTGCTCAAGTTTGGCGAGATCTGCGGGCATTGTGAACGATAGGGTGTGGATTTACTTTCGAGGAAAAACTTTTGTTGAAGATAAATAAATCAGATAGATATTAATCGCAAATCGATCCTACCTCAGGGCCGGTCATTATGTAATGCAGATAAGATGGCTTCCCTTAAGCTTTCTCTTTTGTTTCTCTTCTACTTGAAGGTTTCCTTACTCCATGTTTGACGCTGCTATAATATCGTTTGTCTGCAAAGAGCAACATACTATTACAAAGGCTGATATACTCATGCTATCATGCTGACATTTCGATAGGTGCGATCCATATCCTCATTCAATCCCGCGACCCCGCGATCGTCGTAGAAGCTGTGTTCGTACAATCGGTACTCATTCTGAGACGCTGAGTTTTTGCCTTGGCTCATTGGCTAGTTGGTTCTAAATGCAACTCGTCTTCCATCTGAAGTTCTCATGTTTTTTTGACAATTTAAACCTAATTATCATGTTTCGAAGCTTTGACCCGTTTGAACCAGGCGGGAACCTTTCATCTTCACTGAGGTCTTGGAGTCACGTCTACGCTTAGGCGTAAGGCTTATCACGCTTCCCATCAAAGTTACTGGCGATAATGCTAAGTTTCTAAACCTCCGCAACCTCTGAACTAATTCACATGGACGCCACCACGACGCCCCACGACTAGACTCGCATGACATACTATCCGGGGCTTCGTGCGGTGACAACTCTGGCTTGAGTAATCCAGTAAGCAAGAACGAACAAAGACGTCAATAGTGATAATATCCTCCCTCTTTTTTGAGATTTCGACTCTAGTAAACAATCATGTCAGATTCTCCCAATATTTTCATTCGGATCCATAGATTGATGCTCTTATGCAGTTGTGCATGCGTGCTCCATTTGACTCGAATGGGACGATTCTGAAACGCATCACACGCCTTCGCAGGTACTGAAGCAATTTAATATATTTTTATCATCCGAACACGTTCACAACACTCGTATCCAACAACCGGTCTCCAGACAGAGGACCGTTCAGGAGACAAACGCGTTCGTTCAACAACGCCGATCAGCCACGCGAAGTGCCCTGATCACGCACAGTGAAAATCTCATGAAATGCCGTGCCTGCAACTGAGGGGCCATTACTTATGTATGTATCTTTGTATTCTTTTGTCCCGATCAAGTCGTGTCATGGAAGTTGCCAGAACTCTCCTCAGAAGTTGCCTTTTGGGCAATGCTCCGAAAATAGATAGCCGCTGAGCAACTTTCGATAACTTCAGAATAGCCCATAACGTGCCTGCACCGAGGCTATCCTTCCACCTTTATTCTCGGCTGAAGCCTCACGCACCGTTTCGTGAGAAGTTTTCCACCAATCTGCACAATTTAGCCCTTGAGTGTGGGTGGTATTGGTGACCATGTATAAATATGCTGGTGACATATTCCTCCTCATCCGCCTCCCCGCAATATGTTGACGCGCCTACTGAATCTCGAGCCCAGCGTCTTCCGCAAAATTGTTTTCTTCACAGTCGTTGGATCCGATTTTTCCGCTCCCCTCCGCGACTTCGTGAGCTTATCCCTCGTATGCCGCGCCGCCCATCGTACTCTCACAGAAAACTCTGCGCCACTCTACTTCGACATCTTTTCTGAGATTTTTGACATCCTCCGTCCCTCGAGTAGGCTCGGAACAGCCGTTGTACAGGAACACGCCAAGGCTGAGCTTAAGCGTCGCTTTACTGCACTCAAAGTTCTTCGAAGGGGGGACTTAGATGATCCAAACTTGACTGAGGCCTTCTGGATAGCCTACATTATGTTCGAGGACTCGAGCAAGGGCCAAAAGAACGTTAAACATCTTTTGGCAACCGATATCCACGGCCTCCTCAATACCTTCCTGCGACAATGTCTCTACCGAGGTTCCGAGACGAACCATGGCTGGCCAATTCCAAATGAACAAAATTCGTTAGCAGTGGCGCTGTTGTGGTTGTCATCTTCACTCAGTCCGTTATTATCTTTTTCATGTCGTTTATTATGTATTTATTATTTCCAAAGAAACCCTTAATCGGGAAACCAAAGAGCAGCGCGAAGAGATCGGACGACTTTTGCAACCTCTTGTGTTCGCCGCATTCCGGGTGCATTCCTCTTCTTTTTGTGATTCGGTTCGATGCTGATGACGTTATAGTATCCCATCTTTAGTATTGCTGAGTTCTGCTTTGACATTGCTGCGTACACGCATCAGTCAACGTCTTCTAGCGTACATGGTCCGTATCCCCCTCCGGCCCTCTTTCCCCGCAATGTGGTCTATTTTGGGCCCGTATCCCGCTTTATCCGAGTACCATCCATATCATTATTCGCTGCTCTTTCTTTCTTCGTGCGCAAGGAAATCATTCCGCATGAAATACCTCATCATCTCCATCCTGAGAACAGACAAGATAGTGGGGTTACCCAGGAAGGTCCAACTATTGATGACATCAGACACTTCTATGAACATTGTCAAACGCACTTCGCAGATTTCCCTGAGTTTGACATCGGTGTGATGCCCAGCCGTAGTCAAGTTCCGTCGACGCTCTCTGCTTCTCCCACGCTGATCGAGCCGCCTGCGTACAAGCTGGGAACTCTGACAGGGGGATGGCAGGGGTCTTTCATTGTATGTCTTGGCAGAAGTATAGCAAGCGTATCCTCGCGATGACTGATGATCTTTGATCAAGATACCCTTTCTAGAATCGTACGAGAACTGGCTCACCGCGTTGTCTGCACCACCGGAATTCGTTGCCCCAGGCAGATTCCCGCTGTACATGACATTGCAGGAGCACTACCTTTGTGATCCGAGTGCCGTTATTCCTTCTAGCCGTTTAGCTGAAGGAACCACGAACGCGTGGCTTCCGGCAGGCTTCAAGTGGATCCAACGACAGGTCGGCCTATTCAAGTCTATGTCACTGCTGAACTGAAGCATCGTCTATCCAAAGAACGTGATTGAAGTCTTTGACGACCGGGAATCTTTTAGATCGTTCTACCACACATTCCAACGCGATACACCTCCATCCGGTCGCGTAGTTGACGTGATAATCACAGGCAATGTTCGTGACGATCAGAATGATAATGACGACCTACGGTAACCTTATTACTTATATAGACTGACGCGCGACATGGTGCAGCTTGGGGAGATCACGAGATCCTCGGACGAGTTCGTATTGAAGACGGGCTCGTTGTGCTCTCAAGACGGCCTGTAAGTTTTTATGACTGATAATTCGCACTTTTTGATTGATTCATTTTTACCTTGATCAGCTGACGGAAGATATTGGAACTGCTTTGCTCAGGGGATATGGTGAAACCTTCGATCGTCTTCGTACCTTTTAATATGTACCCTTATTAGCAGCCATTGCAGTGACGTCCTCGCAGAACTTTGTAGGAAGGTTCAAGGGTGTCTCCAGCGGAATGCAGCCTGCACCATGGGAGGCCGTCTTCAGCCTTTGTAAAGCCTATTCAAAGCCCATTAGGTGAGTATGTCTTGAAGGAGTCCTCAATGATCAAGTCTGTTGTTGGGTGTCGATTACGTTCTACATGTAGGTACAGTAGTTAGGCTTTAAGCATACATAGCATTAATCCAAGTATTATACTAAGCTGTTACTTCTGCAATGATTTACACATACAGCCCCGCTTCTTTGCCGTGCGTTTAGACGGTATTTCTCCACAAAGTGATTAAATTTGTAGAAAAAGGCTCAAGAATAAATCAAGCTTCAAGCCATACAAAGCTGAATAGTCTATGAAACTGAATGAAACCAGCAAAGTGCATCTAGTAATGTGGATCTCCATCCGACCGCTGATCGGGACCGGAAACCGGCAATTTAAATGTAAATGAAGTGGCCACTCCTCCTTCCCATCCATGACCACGGCCTCCCTGACGCTGAACACCGTACCTCAGGAGATCCTCGAGCACATCGCGTTCTTCTCTGTAAACGGCACCCCTCTCGGTCCTCCATCTGGACTCATACCCCTCCTTCTCACCAGCCGTAGCATCTATTCTTGTTTGTACTCAAATCACCATCTCTATGCACGAATTTACGCCATAAAATTCGACGTTGGTCCTGTCGTACGGCGCATTGGCTCTAATAATGCAGTCTCATCTGTTCTTGCTGCCGAACTTTCCAATAGATTTCGGATCTTGAAGCGGATTCGTGACCGACTGCATTGTCTTCTCGAGGACGAAGACGAGAACGAGCAAGATGGCTACTCGATGTCCCACGATCTCATTTTTTTGGCTTATTCCATGATGTTGGAAAATGAGGGGAAGAATGAGCAACAATTACGCGACTATGCGAAGATTGATCCCTGGTTAAGGGATTATTGGTTTCACGAACGGGGTGCATCTCGAGTAGCTGACTATCTCAATGTGGAAGGTTGGCTTCCAGAAACACCATTCAGGTCCATGGCCATGTGGTTGTTATGGTTTCTAATGCGTCCAGGTGATTACTTGGTGCTCCATCTAGCCATGAAGATATCGTCTTACGACCGCTCAGATGATTACAGCAAAGACAGTCAAGAGTCATGGAGAGCGCTGAACATACTCAAGGTATTTGCCTTGGCAGCGCATAAGGTAATCGGTCCCCGTGGCGAACATGAGGCTTCTCGATTTACCTTTATTCTTAGTACGAACTCACAAATCCCGCCTGGCACCAGTTTGTGCCTGGATCAAGCATCTTCACAGAGAATTGTATCAAATACCTCTCTGAACAACGTCGTCTTGTACCCCCGCCCCTCGCAACTCCGGCGATTCTTTCGTTTTTGACCCTTGTGAACAAATTGACAGAAGGTGTTGGTTATAACACTCCAACACCACCATCACACCCAACATTCCTCCGAAAAAAGGAACTAGAGTGGGAATGCGAGTGGCAAAGATGTGTTGTCCTCGGTCAGGGTGATTTTAATAATATTCTGACAGATGCCTTTCGACCAGGAAGGTGTGTCTGGTGTGAATCTCTGAGTTAACAAGCTTAGGCTTTTTACTAGCATTGAAGGAGTCTGGGAAGGTTTGTTCACGGTTCGCCCCTTGTACTGCATAGTTCACGCTCGATACCTGACATTTTACAGTATACAGAGTTCATGGCGTATGCAGCGCTGCTTGCTGGCGGTGAACCTCACGTCATACAAGGAAGTATGGTAGTGCAACATCGCCAAACGTGGAAGTTATTTGAACACCATCTCTTGGCGTTTGACGCCTCGCGTTCTGATTCTGGTATCGGACTTGAATATGACAGTGCTGAGCCTTTACCTTCTGGTGACCCTCTGCGGTCTTATTTCCCTACCGGTACACAGATATATGAAACTAAGGACGGGATTGATATTCATCTGCCAGACCGAACCGATGTTGTTCACTACCAGCGAGCCTCGTCTCTAGGAAAAGAGGGGAAAAGTATTCCTGTTCAGGATATCATCATTACGGGAGAAGTACGGTGACCATGGTTCACAAACACTGGCTGCGCCTCTTACCTTTCCTTATAGGGTCACTCGGTATGGGGTCAATTTAACTTGGTTGGCCGAGTCAGGCCATGCGATGGCTTCGTCAGCCTTTCAAAAGAATATGTACGCCTTATTCTATTTTATCAACTTATTTTGTAGTGAAATTACTGGCCCGTGCAGGTGTACGGAGACAGAGGAAAGTGGCTTTACCGAGGATATCTTGTCGGAAACCTCAACGCTAACATGGCTGGACGATGGCGTGACACTTTAACACCGATAATCAACCAAGGCTACGAGGGATGTTTCGCTATGAGCCGTCGCCGATGATATGCTTCGTTTTTGGTTTATCTTAGTCTTCGCCTGTATTTTTCATTGTAACCAACGCTTTCCTTCGCCAATCAGTTCGAATGTTTTTACCGACTTATTCTTATGTAGGTATCTCGAGTCAGAATGCGTGGAGAGTGCTGACCATTAATGAACACAGCACTTTTCAAGTAATCATTCCAAGTAGGTGTGCCGTTTCTGAGTCCCATACTCGGCGGACAGTGACAGCGGCAGCGCATAAAAATCTGTAAAAAGTACATCTATTCGGTCGGGCACAGCTCTTCGTTGTGTAATTCAATCGGTCCGTTGATCCTGGATCACCTAACCCCGAACCCCCAACCGAAGTTTCAGTACGGAATGAAAAGACAATAAAATATGACCCCGCACGAGTTGAAGCTTAATACCTAATAGTGTATGTACCAATGAGGAACATACTTAATCTGCGTAGTCATATACTTTCTCAGTGCTGTAGCTGCAGTGCGCGATTGAGAGGACTTCGTCGCATCTTCTTTACATATTTACAAAAAAGAAGATTACGGGGCCTTTCACAAGGGGAGTTCGATTGATAATCATGACGGTAAACGTTCTGTTTGAAGATAGTCGCCGATCAAGGAATATCACGACATACTATGATACTTCCGAACTATTGTGAGTACCGACGTGGGATTTCGAAAGCGTGGCGCGCGGTTTTAGAAGTCGATAACGGCACCTGTTCGTCTACCCAGTTTATTCTTAACATCAGTCCTCATTGGCGGGCTTTACAGCAATAGAATATCGATCGTGATTCTTTACAGCAGCAGACAAAAAAGCAAATCTGCTGAGGACTTGCAACATCGCGATAATGTTGTCTTCGCCACACGGCTGAGATTCTGGGAGATAACGCGGGGTTCTATTACATTGTACAAGTTGCTCCGCTTGCTTCCCTCTGCCAAACAAGGGAGCGGAGGTCGGTGAAAGGTCAGATGAAACAGCACTTGCTGACCAGGTTCCAAAAAAACTCGTTCTGGTTCTTTTAGGAAGCTTAAGCTCATTAACAACAGTAATCACATACGTGTTTAAGTGAAATTTCTAGTCGGGAGTCCTGAGAAATACAAATATAGTTAAGTTGCGCATGCCGGATGTGCTGGTGCAACAGTCCGAAAAGCAAGGCTCGAGGTGCTGTGAGATCTTTGAGAGCTAAACCCACGCTGCAATGATGAATTAGAGTACGAGTTTCACTATAGCGACCCACGAAACTAGCTCAGGTTTGAAGCCTACAACCGGAGTATTGCACAAAAACGTTGAGTAGGTACACAAACCCCGGGACGCCGGGAAGATAGCTAAGCATGCACGTACATTCTATGACGAACTGGATACTCCATCAGGCGATCAACCTATATTGGGCTACTAGCCACCATACTGAACAAGGTTTGTATTAGGCGAATGCTCGGTGAACGTCTGGTGAAGAGTCAAGAAACACTCCAGGGATCCATAGATCCAACAGATGCGCTGTCGGCAGTGAAAGACCACCCCAGCCTGGGGCGTAAAGGGGGGGCCAGAACTTAAGGACGCACAAGACTAATTTCAGAAACGGGTACCTGAACGAGGAAACCTTCAAGGTGATTTCACACGCGAAAAAGAGTTTTCAGTTAGAGTGACCGATGTGATGAAAATAAATAGACTGTAAAGAATGTGATCTCCAAAGCATAAACTGACATGATTCTGTTACAAACAAACGGCGGACAGTCAAAACGCAGCACCGAGGCGCCATGGAAAGATCCCAAGATACAAATGATTATATCTATGATCGTATGAGACAAATCTCAACTATGGAGCACGATGGCCACATAACCTTTACTCGGAAGAGTCCCTGATGTTGCCAATAGAGAAGGAAAATATAAACATAATTCTGTCCCATGTCTTCAAAGCATAATTTAAATACTGACACAGAAAATGATGCAATGTCAGCACACAGGGCCTTCGGCGCCGGGGAAAGTGGTACGGCCAAACGAAACGGCACACTTACACATGTGCAATCGTAACAGCTCACAGCTGGATGATCAGCACCAAAAGTCCGACCTCAACGATCGCAACCACACACGCCACGGCCAGAACAATCCACCCCGCGGTAACAAACGGCCTGCCAAAAATCCTCGTTCCCTCTTGTCCAACGGTCTGAATCGCCGTATGATGTCTCTCTTCTCGTAACTTGGGATCTTTCCATTTATCATCAAAGTCGTGGTCTGAGTGGCGTGCCCGGAAAAATGAGGAGATCATGAGGAGTGTGCCAAGGACGACGAAGAGGATGCCGACTGGGTTTGCACTAGTTGGTGAGACGTTGGGAGGGGCAAGTGTATACGTACTTCGATAGAAACGCCGATCGAAGAGGCGCAGAACGGTCAATGCAAAGCCCAGGTTGCCAATTGCAGTGCGCGTGTACGCTCCGTAGAACGTGCGTTGTCTAGCTCGTATTTCTACGAGTTCATTGAGGTCCTCCGCTTGAAAGGAGTTCGCTCGATGACCCCTAGGATCCGTCATACACAGTGTCCCAGATGAATATCCAAGCAAGACTGGCTGACCTAGACGTGCGACTCATTGTATCATGAGCTGCGTTATCATTCGAATTCGGGTCCAGACTTACACTAAGGCTTAAAATAGGTTCAAGGACCAAGGATAGCTCGGACCGAAAGCCCTATATTGTCACGTGATACACAAGATTTTCAATTTCAGAGTCCGGACTCTCACTGACGGTAATGGTCATGGTCTTAGCAGGCGCTCTGAGTACGAGCGTACGGTCAGGTTCGTTGAGGCTAGTGGGTCGCAGGTGCGAGCGATATAATTATGTTTCTGGGACTTTTGATTTAGTCAGAGCGACAGGTTCGCCCCTCGCATAGCATGTGTTGGCGAGACCAGGTCCTTTTCCTTGCTTATACAGGTGCGCCACTTTCAATACGCGTCTTCAATCTCTTTGACCCTTGAAAAAGCATCCCGCGCGTTCCAGGACTCACAGAATACCCTTTCTCGCCCTGACATCCCGGAATATCTCAGGGGATGCCGCCAAAACCCAAGCCGTGTCAAGCACTACCCCTGCTGAATCTGTGACCTCAACAGCAGCAGGGATACCACCAGAGCCCGTGACGACAGGCTCAGCAGTGGACCTCATCTCTGATGCTACGAATACCATCACAACTCACCTTCCTGCTGCACTGCAATTCGGTGACCTTGCAGCACTCGGACTCATCAGTTGGACACCTGCTGGACTTATGCGTTGGACATTCGAGGTAATCAACGTCGTGTCGGGCCTGCCGTGGTTCTGGACCATTGTTGCCGGCAGTCTCTTCTGGAGAGCCGTCCTCTTCCCCATCTCCGTCAGGAGTTTACAAAACTCTTCCCGCCTCCTTCCCATCCAGCCGAAAATCAAAAAGTTGCAGGAAGAGATGCAGGTTGTCCGCCAAAATGGCGATAAAATTGCGCTTCAGCGTGTAGCCATTAAGATCAGGAAGACGTACCAGGACGCGGGTGTTAGCATGCTTTCAACGGCACTTGTACCGTTTGTCCAGGTCCCAGTTACCCTGGGTATGTTCTTTGGTGTAAAGAAGATGTGCGAGTTGCCCTTGGAACAGTTGACACACAGCGGGTTCTCATTGTTGCCCGATCTGACTGTTGCGGATCCCTACATGGCCCTCCCTATTCTCCTTTGTGCTGTAGTGAACACTCAAATACAGGTTAGTTGTCGGCAATTTTGCACTCAAGATCACCTCTGATGGTATTGCTAGGTTGGTGTGGCTGAAATGGACCTCATTTCTCGTCCAGAGATGGGACACATTATGAATGCTCTTCGCCTACTCTCAGTTGCGGGCGTATTCGTCATGGCAAGCTTCCCATCGGTAGGTTTCTCGGACATTGCCGACGATGCCTTCTCATTCACTGCATACCTCAGGGTCTGATGGTATCACTCATCACTACAAGCGCGGCTACGACTCTTCAGTCATGGGCCCTGCAAAGACCTGAGATTCGTGCCTCACTCAACATCCCACAAGTCCCCGTTGAAGTACGGGGAAAGCTGCCCACCCCGATGGAGTCGGTGAACTTTGTGATTGCGAAGTGGCGCGCGAAGCTGGCGGAGGCGAAAGAGGCGCATAGACGTGGCGGGCAGTAATCTATCTACAGTATAGTAATCACACTAGTAGTTGGCTCTGATAGTTAATTCGCATTTGATGGAGATTATGTAAGCCGCTATCCGCACAGTGGTCCTTTCAGAGTGCAAGCTTTCTCGTTCTTGCAGACGACGGCCATGTCCTTCAAACTCGCCACAGTCACTGCTCTCGCTGCAGTGCCCTCAGACTCCCCCGTCGCCGCCCCAGAGGAGGAGGAGTACTACTCGTCCTGGTCGCTCTTCCTCGTCTGCATGCTTCTTGTTCTCTCCTTATGGACCTCTTATTACCTCCAAATCAAACGTATACGGGCTATACATGAGACCCTTGTTTCCATAATCGCAGGCATGTTCGTGGGCCTGATCGTGAGACTGGCACCAGGGACGATGATACGTGACATGCTCGTGAGCATATGGTGTTGCACAGACAAGACGATTGGCTTACGATGATGTAGACATTTCGACATACCCTCTTCTTCAACCTCCTACTACCGCCAATTATATTGAATTCAGGTTATGAACTCAAGCAGGTGAATAACCAACTTGAACAGTCACTTGCTTTCTTGTCTTTACGCATCATTACAGGCAAACTTTTTTCGCAATTTCGGGTCTATTCTCATATTCGCATTCCTTGGGACTTTTATATCCGCCGTGGGCGTCGGGTACGCTAGTGTCTAGTCATTACATTGGGGTAATGTTGATCACTTACAGTGCAGAGTGCTCGTTTGGATCTGGGCTTCTCTCGGTCTTGAATCCCTTGACGTCACGCTAATAGAATGTTTGACATTTGGCTCAACACTTTCAGCGACTGATCCAGTTACAATATTGGCTATATTCCAGCAGTACAAGGTCGACCCCAAGCTCTACAGCGTCATCTTTGGCGAGTCTTTGCTCAACGATGCTGTGAGTATCGTCATGTATCAGTAAGTAATCTTTGTCAAACTATACAGCGTGTCCTGATTTTTCTTTCAGGACATTGACGCAGTTCCACGGAACAGAGGTGTATCTCTCCTCCATATTTCATGGCTTCGGGATATTCCTGTTATCCTTTACAGTATCGATGGCACTCGGTGTCGTCTTCGGATTGAGCATGTCGCTAATCCTCAAACACTCATCCCTCCACCTCTTTCCTGCCATAGAGTCCTGCCTCATACCTCTCTGTGCCTACACCTGCTACTTTTTCTCGAACGGTCTTGAAATGTCTGGCATTGTCTCACTCCTCTTTTGCGGAATCACACTAAAACATTATGCATATCACACAATGTCCCAAAAGACCCAACGGGCCACAAAATACCTCTTTTCTACCCTCGCACACCTGTCAGAAAATTTCATCTTCATATACCTCGGAATTTCGCTCTTTACGAGTGCACCGACTTCCGAGCCAGTACTGAGCTATGTAAAGCCCCTATTCATCGCCATCACCACCGTCTCTGTTGTCTTTACACGATACGCGGCAGTGTTTCCGCTCTCAGAGGCAATCAACTTCTTTCAAAAACACGCACGCGGACAACGAACGGAGGAGTTGCCTCATTCATATCAGATGATGCTATTCTGGGCTGGACTTAGAGGCGCTGTCGGCGTTGCGCTTGCTGCTGGGTTCACAGGCAAAAACGCACAAGTCTTGCGCACGACTGTGCTCGTCGTTGTCGTGCTCACTGTCCTTCTCTTCGGTGGGACAACGGCTCGCATGCTTGAGGTGCTTGGAATAAGAACAGGCGTCGAGGACGAGGGGGACAGCAGCGAAGACGACGAATATAGTACCCGCTCTCCCTGGCTCTCACGGCGTTCCAGTCGTTTTGGTGCATATGACGAGGAGTCCTCAGCGCTCCCTCGCAGCGTTGCACGTATAGGAAACCTCTACGCCGGTGCAAGGAGCTACAACCATCACGTACAGGGACAAGCGGCCATCTTCTCCACTTCATCGTCAGATTCGTTCGACTCTGATCTGGGCGAGACCCTTCCGATGGCAGTCACATCTGATCAATCAGCAGGTGGACACGGACACCCACCACCGCGCCAGAATATCTCCGCAGCTGCTGCTGCGATTGGGCAAGACGGGAAGTGGTTCCAGACGCTCGACGAGCGGTACCTGCTTCCCATATTCTCCAATGCAACTGCCAGCCGAACGTTCCACGCTCGGCGCGCGCGGCGATCTGTGCCAGGGGGCAATGGTAATGGCAACGGGCAGGGCGGGGGAGGTGTGGGAGGTGGTGGGAGCGGCGCTGGTACGCCTGGGATTAGCAGTGAGGATGAGAGTGACGTTGGGCAGGAGATTGAGTTGGGTCATTCGCCGAGGGTAGTCCCTACCGCGGATGAAAGCAGGACGGAGAGGGGTTTACCGAGCCCGATGTTGAGGAGTACTAGTAATTTCAATGGAGAGCGGATATCGTGAAGGTTCTGTTAATTATCTTGTAATATGGACACGGTGTTGTTCTTATGCTACTCACTAGCCATTATCTTGCTTGATAGATGGGTGTTATCATTATCCTCGAGTGCATCATTGGGAGCTAATATCAAATTGGTTTTTATATCTAGTCCACTGTTAACTATTCAAATGCTGAGATAACCGAACCTAGGTATAAGAGGAAGATGATTGGCAACGCATGGTATACGTACATAGATACTTTACACTATCATGAAACTAGAAGAAGATTACCGCGAAATATCGAAGGCAAAATAAGTGGGTAGTCTAAATTGCATGACCGAAAGAAAGGAAGGTACTAGACACTAATCCAACCTAAGTAAGTTACATCCAAAGTATTCAATACAGAGAGATTTACATCAAATCCGCATGGCGTAAATGTTCACGTAATATAGATTCTTCGACTGCAGACAATGTTAGCAAGTGGATAGGTGGATATGATAATGA
Organism: Termitomyces sp. T73sscA; assembly: GCA_017657235.1. NCBI lineage: Eukaryota > Fungi > Basidiomycota > Agaricomycetes > Agaricales > Lyophyllaceae > Termitomyces > Termitomyces sp. T73sscA. The sequence continues at coordinate 45,669 of JAGGAP010000117.1, read as the reverse complement.
AGTACCTGCGCCGAGTGTTACAGCTGTTGATCGAGTGTCCTAAAAAGAAAAACCATTCAATCATCAAGGACGAGAGGCAAACTGCCAAGGACAACGGCACTAGGCAGTCTCGTCCCAAACAGGAGGAAGATCAATATAACTCACGATCACAGACGTTAGATACATGTAAAAGGGCCGTGCGATAGGAGAATGTTGCTTCGAGATATCCTTGAAATGTTGCTGGAAGTCTGCGAGACGTATCAGCCGCTGGACATAATTAAAAGGAATGAGACGGCTCTTTACATCTCGTGACAGTAGGAAGGTCGTTCTTCCTGTCTCCAAAACTTGGAACGGAGTCTCGAATACGAACGCCCCTTTGTAGCTTAGCCTGTAGAAGATCACATTTGTTCAAGACTAACGTTGATTTGAATGCGTTGTCAAGACCCTGTCAACTTGATCGTTGCAGCAAAAGACTCACACAGGATGATCTGGGTCCGAGCAAGAAGCTTGCAGGAGACAACTGAGCGCCATAAGAGATAGCTATCTTCGAGGCGATTCACGCGCCTATCCTCTGCGAGTTTTTCGTCAAATGGAGAGACTTATGCGAAGAGGCAGTGTCAGCTAAATTAAAACATCAATCAGCCGGACGACTCACTTGGTCTAATAGATGTGATCGTGTCAACATGTTTCCACAATCATTGGGAGATAACTGAAATGAATGTGATACTCACGCAAGGAAGATGATAGCATCAACTGCACAAAAGATTTAAGATGAAGTTCGAGTCAGGTATGGAATTGGGCAAACCATCATCGAAATAAGGATACCACGCTGAGCGCTGTGAGTTGAGATACATGTAGTCAGGTGTGAGAAGTCAGCAAAGTGTTTCAGTTCACTGACGCTACTCCGAGTTCCACCAACATCATACAAACGCCACTCCTGTCCGACGGTCCTTCCTGCCCAAAATCAGTAATAGAATTGAATTGCCGATACTGAGTAACGCACCGCTATCGAAGACAAATCGGTACTCTTGTACACCGAGAGTCCGGAGACGTGCACGAATCACATCGTCATCCGTAGGCTGGTAATTTCTGGAAGCTATACGTTCTGCATCGTTCAGGAAACTATAGAATGGAACCTGAGTCGGTTCTTGAAAGACATTAAGAAAAACTCACAAGCCAGGACTATCCTCTATTCGCGCCTTACGCCTATTCAGCATTTCAGTGACAACAGGATCTTCCCATAAGGTTTTAATATCGTTTTTGGAGGCGTCGAGGATCTCGGAAACGTTATCTTCGATAGCTTGTGCTTTACGTTGGTCCTCTCCGATTTCCGGACGTGCAGGGCGACTAGGACGTAATTTGACAAGAGCGCTTTTCCATCCATTACTGGAGTTGATTGAGAATTCTTGGAGCGCCCGGCGGTTGGTTGGGGCATGTTCGAATGGGGCGGCTGTCGTGTAAGCGGTGGTGTGTACCTCGGTCGACGCTTCGCCGAGCTTTTGCTCGAGGTCTTGTTGTACACGCGTCAAAGGGGTGAGCCTGAGCCGAAGAAGGCGGTGGTGTTCCCTGAATTTGAGTGGTGGGAGTGCCTTGGCTTTCCGACGAACAATTTGCACCTCGTCCAAGGAGTCGTCACTGTTGTGGCCGTCAGCAGAGCCAGCAATCTCTTGATTCAAGTGTTCTATTATGCAGTTGACGTTTCGAACGAGGTTGAGCTGGATAACAGCACGCCATGAAGCACGTTCTTCAGACCATTCACGCCGGGCGTATGTCAATTGGAAGTCTGCGAGAATGGCGACCCAAGTGAGTTCAGGGTCATGAGGGAAGAATTGAGAAGAATACTTTTGAGTGTTGCCGTCTTTCCACTCTCACTCTGGCCTAGAAGTATGCGGAGTCAACAACTATATTTTGTGATAATTTTGGATATTGACCGAGTAATAGTAGCTTTACCGGCTTCTTCTTCTTCTTGTCATCCTCCCTTTCCTTGCGAAGTTGTTCGTCAATCTCGTCGCTGACCTTCTTAGCCTGGGCCTCTGCATACTCGCGAGCTGCACGCTGCTCTGGGGTCTCGTTGGGGGGTGGAGCGATGGCGAGGGAGAGAGGGTCTTCGGACTCGTAATGGTAGCCCATGGACGACGTCGAGTTCTGAGGATGCTTGGAGCCCGAACTGGGGCCAAAGAGCTGACAAGGAAGACAGCCTGCTTCGCTTTTCATCTCTTCGCGAGATCTTTTGAAAAGTCACAAAAGTGTTGTATTGGCATCAAGAGGGTAATCCTCATTCGGGTTGTTCCTTGATGACGATGTCAGATGGGCCTATCAGCTGGATCAGCGACATATAAAGATCTCTCATTCCCAATCTTGAACTATGTAAAACTTTGTGGGAGATCACCGTTGTGGAGACAAAGGCGGTAGGTCCAATCTCGTGATAGCTCCATTTGCTTGGTTACCATGCAAGTCCATGCACATTACACAAAACATGAACAAGGTGGGAACCAGACGATGATCTTCACGCATCAACGATACTCAATGGGCCAACGCGTCACGTCACTCGAGTACAAAGCTATGTCGCGTCAACATGCTCTCGCGCGCAAACGCTAGGCTATGCAAGACAACGAGTTTCATTATTGTTCCATAGAGAACAAGTGAACAGTACGGTTGGCAGATATCTATATTTATCCTCCTCAAAATGGTATGATACACTCACCCAAGACTCTCGAACTTCGGCTTTCGTTCGTGGCGCCTGTCGCAACTGGCAGTGGCGGCCTCTCGGTTAGCCAAGGATAGCCGCTCTGAGTTGCCGACTTTCTATGAAGGACCTCTCCGATTGATCCAAAAGAATTTGATTATACACCGTATTGTCCGAAATGGGAATGGATCAAAGGTTCATGATACGGTAGCCATTCTAAAAGTTGCCGCTCAATACTTGTGGCAATGTGGAATGCACAATTGTGAATCGGATCCGTACAGCTGTCCGTACTCGCTCAAGAGAATGGTGTCGGGAAGCGCACTACGAGGATCATCATTGGCGCCTGATCGCATGCAGTGCAGTGTGTGTGTGATCTTGATTTCTGTGATTCAATTTTCTGACGGTTCAGGTAAGTGAAGGCATGAGCAATAGATATGAAGTGTCATCCAGTGGAGCAATTCCATAAGCCACCGCTATTAATTACGTTGTGGAGTTGGGATTGTCAAAGGAATTCGTATTCGTCTAGGATGTTGCCATTCAATTTTGTTAAAACGACATGATACCGGCGATGCTGCGAAGTCTGGAACAACCCCATCTGTCATTGTTGAACGTTGAACCTTCGATCCCGTCAAATTCTGAAGGGCGACTTTTCTGCACGACAGGTCATTTGATAGCAGGTATGTATGTACTGCCCCGATGATTGTTGTTGGGCCAAAATCCGCAATATCTGTTCCCCGCTCGTCCTTTGAACAGATCAGGAAGCTTCAAGTGTATCAAGTCAAATTCTAGCTGAAACCTCGGAGCCACGGTCGATCAATCCGGTATGGTCTATGCTCATTAGGACGAGTCGACGACATCAAGAATGGAAAGCAGACGCGGTACATGCTTTAAGCACAAAGGCTGAAACGTCAAACCTCTTCAATAATGATGGGAACGGTATAGGATTTGTACCGTTAATCGCTCAAGCACTCACTGCCCAGTTGAGCCTAATGGTGAAATCCGGTCTCTTCGAAGGAGGGAAAGTGAAAGAACATCATAATTGTCCATACGTAGTCAAAGCTTCCAGAAGATGTTGTAGGCGACTACGGCATTGTTCTCTGTGCGATGACTTGCAATATCTCATCATTAACGCGACGAATCCATTATACTTTTGTAACAGTATAATACATCTTCTTTTGATCGCAGTCTTTGTAGTCTTATGAATGCGAGCGGAACGCGATATCGTTCCTATGAAAACAGGCACGACAAATTAAAAGTGGTCCTAAAGGATGTAGAATCAATCAGATGACTAGCGTATCTATTGAAGACTCAAACTGACATGCCATGGTATGGAATAAAAGAAGATCCGAAGATTCCGGTCGTTTCCTCCAGAGAATGAACATGTATGGGCTGCAGGAAACGCTTCCCGAGATACTATACATGAGAATAAAGAACAGAAGTGGCTTTTCTAGACAGATATTTCATCCCAGCAGGGAGAGAATACATACCCTAGCTTCAGAGGCACACGTCCTGGAAAATTGAGTCACACGTAGTAAATACATACTACAGGAAGGGAAGCGCTCCGGCTTTCATCAAGAGGCCTCACGGCTCTAAAAGTTCGTCTAAGCTGGTAAGTAACAGTGTTCCAAAGACATGCCAGTGCCGGATCCGTCCTAGTTTGTTACAAGCATTCAATATCAGGCAACGTATAGCCACCGTTGAGGGAGAGATGGAGCAAGCCCCACGCGGCAGAAGAATGGATCACTTCCAACGGCCGAAACGGCCTGTGTGGGTTGACAAGTACATCATGGCGGTTTCAGCGTACGTATGAGGACATCGCTGGCGGTATGTGGCATTTTGAGTGCGGGCGTTGACAGATATACGAAAAGTGCCAGTGTCAAGTTTCAATACGGGCTCTGTATATGTATACCCGCATGAAAGAGGGGGGTATCAGTCCGTGTTGCATTCACTGAAGGCCTTTGAAAACTTGTGGATAAACCGGTTGGAAAGTATTCTGCTGTCGTTATTTCTTCAGCTCGTTACTGGTCTGCTTGTATTTTGACATTCATTTGATGTTGCAGACGAGAGGCGGGTGTTCGACAGCAGAAGCTACAATAGTGGATGCAAAGATTCACGATACAAGGCCTAAATTGAACCAAAGCCCCTAGTTACCACTCAAAAAGGGGGAGAAGATAGGACTTACCCAAGCGACGAGACTATGCAAAGGCCTGGGCGTCAATGTTGTCAGCTACATCATGATGTATGAAGGAAAAAATGCACGATTCAACAATCCTGGTCCAAGCATCTGTCATTAAACTAATACAGAGTGAGACAAAGTCGAGGGAAGAGATGTAGTGTGAAAGGATTGCGTAGGTCTGGAGGTCAAGGTCATTCATCACCGCAAAAAATGAGATGGAAGAAAGAAACGAACTTGAACAGAAATTCATTGAGCAAGACACGTGCATGCACCAACAAAAATGTAATTGCAAAGCAAGAAACGAGAGTTGGGAATGGAGAACAGCGCAGACAAGGACATGGAGCATGGTTGGCAGTCAATAAACAAGAACAAGGAGAGGGAGAACAGTGGAGATTTCGACATCGAAGATGAAGAAGCTGCCTTCAAAGTTCGTCAACCTGTAAGATATAATCTAAGATGCAAGCGCTATTAGAAGAATACATGTAGATTAAGCCTTTTTCACGCGGTAAGGAAGCGGTGAACATTGTAAGTATAGTAGCATCCGGGCTGTCAACAGCGGGAGAGAGGGGGGAGCCCTGGAGAAGCGACTCTTTCCACTCCGCCGTAAACATCCTCAATTCCTTTGCTCTTCGGGAGGGCAAGAATCTCTTGGGAGGCATCATGGGCCATTTCAGGAGAGGTAGTACCAGGTTTGACCCCAATCCAAATGATGACCAGAATAAGACTCCTTCTGCCAGGTGAGTGAAGAAACGAGCAGGTTGACAGACATCAAGCTGATTTTTTGAGCCTTGATGACGTTTACGATCTGGAGGCCGGCAGTGACCCAGATCTTGCCCTTATTGAGGGGTGTGTCGAAGACTCCAGAGAGGCAAATCTGCCACTCGGTTTGTTCGAATTGTGTGGTGTTATAGTCAGATTGATAGACGAGAAGGGGATGGTTGTCGTCGCCCGTGATCCCGTTATAGCAGGATATAATGTTCCAAGGGAGAGGGACCAATCTCGGAAGCTTCGCTGGACATGGTACGTGTACGATTAAACTTTCTCGGAAGCTTCGCTGGAAATGGTACGTGCACGATTAAACTTATAAGGTTCCGTGGAGAGGAGAAGTGTGGAAGGAGAGGGACTGATAAGGAATACGAAGTATCAATAGGGATAAGCACGTGCCTCTCTCAGTCAACGTTGTCGGAATATACCGATCGGAGATACAATTCCATTCCCTTATATAGCCCCCAAAAATTTCGGACAACCTGTTTCCTTTTTTTTACCTGCTAATATGTGAGTCTGACATCCTTCTTCGACGTGGTGATGATCCAACATCAAACCATACTTTACCACATTCTTAAAAAACCATGTGGAGTACTTTTATTGATTTCAGCCTTGTCTGATCCTTTTTTTTTTTTGCTTCTCTGCTTTCAGAGATTGAATATCTATGCTAACGCATTCTTTCCTTGACCAGGTTGATACCCCGTGGCGTTGTTACTACTGACTAGTGAGGTTGAATGCGAAGGACGTACAGAATGGACAGGTCGTGGTGAGCATCCTCATCCGGCTCTTTCATTCTTTCCTCCGCTCGCAGTTCTATCGTCTTCCTATCCTTCCCCTCTCTCCACCTGATGATATTCTTTCGATGGGCGGACACGAATGTCCTCTTGCCCATACCAAAGTCTCCAAAGTGTACAATATGGGGGCGGGCGAGGGGACTTGCTGAAACGCATCGAGTACCTGACCTTTTATCATTTCTCGTTCTGTTGGAAATCTTGGTCTCGCCAACAGGATACTGATATCATTGTTGTAGGTTCCTTGTTCCTGGGGAGTGTATTGTGATGACGGTTTATTAAACTTTCCATTGCATGTAATTTATATATTCTGTAGTACTTCGCTTTATTCAGAATGAATTATTATCCTTAGCTACTTTGTCATTGAGATAGATAGAGGCACAAGTTCCCAGAAAATGAAGATGATTGCTTTCGTATCGCCTTGCTTCAGAATTGAACACTGCTTTTCAGTGAAAATAAATAAATATATATATAGATACATTGTGCGAGCTATAATGACGCAGCAAACATCGAAAGCATATAATCAGGAACAGAACTCGCAAAGATTACCGGGGAACGATTACAGGGGCTATGACAACCCATTCCATGCCGCCAGCCCTCCAAAGAACGCGCTTAATGACACCAAACTCGCGTGGTACACAACGGTCGGGACGCCCATGCGCGGAAGAATCAGAGGCGTGTGCAACAGCGCGAGGTAACATTGGACAGCCCACACAAAAGGCCCGCTAATCATGAGATAGAGATTAGATGAACCTGGTAGAGGAATGTCTCGTGAGAGAGTGGAACGTAAGTATGCTTTTGCGAGCAAAAGTGTAAGGCCAAGGGAGAGCAGGAGGTCGTTGATGCGCTGAAGGCAGCTTATGAATACCGGGATACGCTAGATTCGAATCAATTAGAGATGGTTTTGAAGGAATCAGCGAAAAAGTGAAAACATACAATGACAGGCATTCCATACGCATCTTCAAGCTCCTCCCTTGCACGTATTGCAATCAACTCGTCCAGCTCGTCTTCCACGAGCAACTTCATAGCTTGCTCTTGTTTCCTGGCGCCCTTTGGAAGCAATGGATGGTGCTCTCCTGCTTCCTCTTCGCCGAACGGCTGAGATCTCTGTCCGTCATACACATCATCTTCAACCTGGCGCTCAAAGAGCTCTAGGGTACTTTGTCCTGGCATTGTGTAATTAGTTATAGGCCCCTTGCCCCTTGGACTTTTCGATCTTGACGACGAAGCCCCGTGCCCTGAAGCTTGACTTTCTGGACCGTCCAATTTCCCTGTTACGTCTTCGGACCCAGAACGCCGAACGGTGACAAGCACATCGCGGTACAGAGCACGCGCCTGGTACCCCTTCGAAATTCCAATAATAGCCTCAGCACATGACCAGCCCAGCGCGAGCCACCAAACGCGACGAAACGCCGCATCGCACGTTGTCGGCTTCGCAGGTGCGTGCTGTGTCACTGACAGCAATACGAGCGAGGATTGTTGAAGTATGAGATGTATGAGGGTGTGTAGAGATGTTGCGAGCACCGTTGGGAGTATTGTGAATGACGCGGGGAAAATTGAGGTGATGAAGGAACTGATTGGATCTCGGAGAAGGTAAGAAAGGGAGAAAAGGGCAGACGATGTGAGGACTTCTGGGAGGGGGTGTCTGAGATAGGGCACGGTGGGGTATGGCCAGGCTTCGGTCATTGGATACAAGACATATGGTAGCGCTGCCATCAATGCAAATGCTATGGCAAACGTTAGGGGACTCAGGGTATATAGGAGCACAAGACGACGGTAAGTGCCTGTACGCTACGGATTAATACAATGCAAAAACAAATGGATTATCTCGAACCTCGGTAAAGGCCTTGCTCCTCAAGCTCCTCATCGAGCTCCCACTCTTCGACTTCCTCATCGCCATGCAACGGTGCTCCTCCAGTATACCTAGGTGTGCAAGGGTCGACTGAATGCGAAAACTCCATGACAATTGTATCCTCGGGCACAGCGTTCAAGAAGCTGAGCGACCGACGATTACGCTCAAGACTGGACCTAGGCTTTCTTGGAGGAGAAGCGTGCGTGTCGATGAACCCAGTGGAAGCGTAGACTGGCGGTGGTGGTGAGTGTGAGACAATAATAAGCTGGTTGGACCCGTGATGATGATCGGCCGCTGTGACTGGGGGACCTTTGTTCATTACGATCGATTTTTTCAACGCCCAACAATGTGTGGATGAGTCGAAACCGGCGGATCTTGACGACCAAACTGCCTTCGAGTCTATATAAAACAATTGCTAGATCTGACAGAATCGTCCCACCGGAAGCAAAACGAAGTTGGTGAAAAAAAAATCCCTCACCTCAGGGCCAACAAACGACTCGGCAATACCGTCAGGAGATCAAGATGAGTATCGAAGCTACGCGGCTTATATGTATTTATGGCGGTCCATTGACCATCGACATTGAATATGATGTCCTATTCGGTCCCTAGACGTATGAATTCGGCGGGCGACGGCCACAATGTAGAAAAGAAGTTGGTGTCTGACCGACAAGCGGAAGTTTTCTCGCTCATGACATGCACTCGTGTTCAAATCCACTATGTATCAAGTTTTGCTAGAACCTCGTGCTTGATGACATATAACATAGTTTCGCGACCGCACAAGGTTCGATAACCCCACTAGACAATTACTTGCCCCCACAATGCACAAACCTCAGATCACATTTGGCTCTTGTCCCAGCTCTAGATACGTTGACGTCTTTCCCCTTCTTGTGGAGCTACATTTAAGCTTAAGTCATACAATACCATAACTGATGACGTGCTCCATACCCATGTATGGTACTACATAGGTAATAAATGTTGTCATAAGAGGCATGGATGGCATAAGTGTGGCAATTGAACAGGCTCTGGCATACCTTATTCAAACGCTTATACCATGACAGGAAAAAGGGAATAACAAGAGTCACGAATTAGAACCTATGATCACCTCAAGATCCATCCGGTAACATTTCCCATGCACATCATTGAATTTGAGCTCTTGAGATACTATTATAGTCATGTGTCATACTGGGTTGCAGGAATTGTAAATGTGGTTTCTTAGCACATCTGTAAGTACCTGTAACCTGAGTACAACTACTTATATAATTTTTCCTTGGTAAGTTTGGTACAAATCTTCTTGTTGCGTGGTAGGTAGGGTGAGTAAAATGATTGTAGAAAAATCCTCGGAAGACTTGCAGGACCGACTGTCTTTGATTTTATTTTCTAGTTAGTAGCCGACATTTTAGCTCAATTTCTAAAGCAAAGACTCAATGCATCATGTAGAGAGAGACTATGCTGAATTTCTAGGCGCCTTATGCCTTAAGCTTCTCGTAAGTAGCAGGGCAACATCGTTCGGCAGCCCTCCTGCCGCGGTGAAAGCCGTTCTCGGGACCATGCCGACGGCATGTGCCAGGTTTCCGCCAGATTCAGGGGCCGCGCCTACTCGGCGGATAGGTCTCATGGCTTCCCTCACTCATTCTCACCCTCGGTCTGACAGGACTTTATTTTATCTTCTTCGAATTTTTCCCAGTGATGGTACATGTCCACCAGCCACTGTATGAGCCCCTCTGCTATATATATGCATTGCCCTTAAGCCTACGTGGACAAAGGGTAGATTCAATTGACAAACGTAAGTAACAAAGATTTTGCAACTCTCTTGTCTTTGCGATATGTCCGTCGGACTCCCGGCTTCCTTCCGAGGGATCTGCAGGACCCTCGGACGAAGATATAATTTCGCTGATCCTCGAGGAGAAAGGTCAGACCAATGTATAGCGGTTGTTTGCGAGTGACAATCTTGTAATTGATCCGGTCACCCATGCCAGTGAGAAAAGCCGCTGGCAGGAATTTTTGGCATCGCTCACCGAATCACCGAACGATATATCGTGTTGGTCATCTCAGGACGATAAGCAGCTTACTACTGCTCCAACTGAAGCCCACGACAGAATAACTTATCGTTTCTTCATTCCCTGTATGGTATGTTCTTGCTGTGTATCAATCTGTATTATAGATTATTCATCTCTCTAACAGTCGCGTCTATCACACATAAAGAGCCAGGCTCAGGCTCTCCCTCCTGAAATTCTCTCAATTATCTTCAAATCTGTATTTGAGCAAATCATTTCTGTGTATTCGGAGGATTTGCGTGATGAAGATGATGAACCTCACATCCCAAGCCACATATTTTACAGTGGGGATAACAAGAATATTGTTCTCATCGATAAAGACCTGCGGTCCCAATCTCTATTTCCTTATGCATTTCACTCTGTATGCACAGCATGGAGAGACGTTATGGAGTCCATTCCGCTTTTTTGGACACGACTCGTCTTTTTCGTTGGAAAAGAACAAACCCCATTGCTCGAAGTACGCCAAAGTTTGCAACGATCGCATGATCTTTTCATCGATGTCTACATCCGCAGAAAGGAACGAGACATTACAGACTACCTAGACCGTGTTGATGACCATCATCAAGAACGCGCATATATACAGGAGTTGATGCCACTGCTTAATACTCACCTTGACAGGATTAAAATGATGTCTTTCGATCTCATTTGCGGCTCTTCCATTCTGCGACTCCTTGAAGATGTTCGCAATGATACTTGCCCTCATCTCGAATTTTTGAGTCTGGATTGCATATGCGATGACGGGCATGAGACTCGTCCTAATCTTCAAATGAATCCCGAGGATTTGGTTTCGGTTTCTCTAGTACGACCCTCAATTCTTGAACTCTGTATGAATGGACAAGTTCTTTCTCTGCTCCTGTCGCACCTAGGTAGTCTGGATGTGGAACTCGAAACCCTCCGTGTATTATCATGGTCCACTCTCCGAGAAGAAGAACCTGTAGATCTACTTTCCTTCATAGAGGATTTTATCTCGAAAACCCGTCCTCTTCGACTTGAACTTGATACAATCCCTTTTGTCTGGGATCCAGATGAGGTCGAGGAAATGATTACAATGTATCAAGCCTACTTCATTGATTTGACCTTGCGTAACCTGCCGGAAGGTGCCACAGATGTGATTTTTCGTCTTATTGACAGGCAAGATGATGATGATGATGACGACGACGACGAAGACGAAGGCTTGTCAACCATCACCATCTCTCAATGCTCTCTTTCCGCTCCCAATTTTCTCTTTAGGTGCCAAGAACTTTATCTAACAGACATTGAACTCCCTTGTGACCTCGCAGGATTTACTTCTTGCTGGTGGGGAAGCATACTCGAGATCGAAAATTGCCCTGAATATGCCATTGACATGATGCTGGATGCTATGGCACAATTGCACTCCGGGTTTGACTGGTTTAATGCTCCAGAACTTGAACAGTTGAGCCTCATCGACTGTGGAGATTTCTCAATGGCTAAACTAAGGCACCTTTGGGAAGTTAGGGATATTGCATCCCAGCTTACACTCGACATTACTGTAATTGGACATGGTCCCGTGCTATCATTGAGTGATAGGCAGTGGATTGAAGAACATCCTGAGCACCTTCACTTTGATTGCTACGACATCGAGACCGATTGCGATTGAATTACAATTGGCAGAATTCCTGAAATTTACGCATTTACTAAATGATAACAACAAATATGCTTGTTACAGATTAACATACCTCCAGTTGGAAGACTATAACTTGGATGCCCCACCGAAGCCAAAAACCCATTAATTATTCCTCCATGCCCAGTAACAGAAATGACTAACAAATTCTATTGAACAATAAGACTCCTTTCAAAAATTGTTTCGCTTACAAATCTCCTCGTCCTCATTAAATATATGATCGAGAACTTGTTTAGCCCGCCCAGCGACATGAGCATCTGTTTCGCGCACATCAGGAGTCCAAAGAACGTCATTTTCAGAGAAGTTACGTTCGATGTAAAACTCAGGAAAGGTTGCATGGATATACGTCCGTGCTCGGCGTTTATCGCATGTATGGACGCCATACACCTCGCGGCAGTTCTATGACGCATGGGTAATGATAAGTAGCAATTAGAGTTCTCCTGAAAGGTTTACCTCGAGAATAGTCGCCCATTCCGATTCACGTTCAGGCAAGAGACCGTCAAACGTGATCTCGAGAGTCTGCAACGCGCGTGATAATGGAGATACGTAGAACTTTCCAGGAACAGGCAATTTAGCATCAAGCTCGGACTTCCATACCTCACTTGCAGCTGCGGCTTGGGCTTTCCCTGTCTCTGTGAGCTCTGCATCGGCTGCGAACAAGATGCTTGTTGTCTATACCGTGAAAGGCATAATCAAAGATAACTCACGGCCCCAAACAAGTTCACCATCCCCATCCAATTTGGACCAGTAACTTGTGAAACGTGTCAACTTTGGAAGCACAGTTGATAGTGTTGACAGTACTTATTCCAAGCAGAAGTACCGTATTTCGCTTCCGCAACATTATCTTTTCACCTCGTATTGGTGAAGACTTACGACAAGACAGGCACCGCACTTACGAAAACCTTCACCATGGCGGCTCAAAAAGAACACCTTGTAAGATGTGAAATCATCGGCTTCCTTGTTCAAAGCATGTATCTGATTGAAAAAGGCATTCCATCGGTCCGGGGAATCGTCAAGAAGTCCAAAATGGGCTGGAACCTGCACATTCTCAATCTGCAAGAGATTCGACGACGATAGGTGAGGCGCTCACGGCAGGTATATCTGTGGCCGTTGAATTGTCCTGAGCGAAGAACCCAGGTACAAACTGTTCCGGATTTGCATAAGATGATAATGCGGGAAAGAGCAGACCCAGCAAGAGAATTTACAGTATATGTTCGATTGACAACTGCGGTAGAAAAGGGAGTAAAATCTGGGACGAGGAGCGACATGGTGGAACGAATAGACCCAGAAGGAAGCCAAGCAGCCTAGGTCCAAGGAGATCAAAGCTTGATAAGAATGGCTAATTGACGGATCGAAGATGGGCGGCTACCAAGGTTCATAATCAAACCTGGTGTAACCTCTCAAGTTCTGCGTGTTGTGAGCGAGACCAAAACCTCGGGCATGATCTGCTTGGCACGTCAACCAAGAGAACCAGTTATATACACATAAGTATTTGTGGTCAGATAAGTAAGGGAGGTCCGGAGCTCCCCGGGACGGCGGATCAACCTTGCCGCTTTCTTTGCAATGTTCGCAATGAGCATTTTTTCTCTCTCGAAGAATCATGCCAGAAACCCACTGTCATTACTAATAACCCAGCCGTAATTCAGGCTTATGTCTTCACCGTTCACGACAATCATGAGATAATCAGACTGCAAAAAATAACACTGTCCATATATACACTTACAGCTCCCAATGGCACATCCAACTGTATAGATATGCAACTATTGAATCCATTCACTTCCGAACCTCAAAGGAGTCAGCTGCATTCATGATATTTTTTTTTGGCCTTTGCAATAAACCCATCGATTTATCCGCATCATTGGCCTTCAGGTGACTCCATGAAGTATTTTCAGACATCCCTTGAACATATGACCCACTTACGATGTAAGGAAGAAAACATTATGCATTATGATGTCTCCCACGGGCACGGAGCTTGTTAGTCTCAGCTGGACACATTGAGAGCTTGATAGCCTAACAAGATAGGATAAATGGAGGAAGGTTGAGAGGGATACACATGTCCCATCGAACTGCTCAAGATTTTTCTCAAAATGGTGTCTGTCCGGCACAACGCGTGGATATCGTGACTCCAATTGTCACCCACGGTTATGTCAGAAACTGTCCACGATGTAAGCACCGGCAGGACACCGAGTGACTTTTCGGACAATACTCACAGGATGCGCCACCTTAATTTGACTAGCGTGCGGGCGTCAAGGTGATGAGATAAGCATTTGAATCTCGTCGAATTCAGAAAGTCCACTGTTGCACACCGAAGCATATCCCATGAAACCACGCCAGGTGACGGACCGACACGTTTGGGCTTACTTTGAATGAAGATCAAAGCGAAGGTTCCATGTTTCATTCCCTTCTTCCTCGAAGTGTGATCGTGTGCCATAATGCCATAACAGACACGAGTTTTCAAATGATGTACATAGTTCTGCAGATGGTTTGAAACTCTTTCGAGGCCAGCTTGAGCAGATAATAGTTCCGGGTCTGAGTCAGAATTCAGTCCGATCCGTGCCGATGCCGACCTCGGGCACAATGATCGAATGGTTACGGCTCCGAGTCGAGACCACTGCTATGTACCAGATGGAGACTGTCCGCACACCTATGTATACGTACGGTTGTTATGGTGCTCAGCAGGATGTCCGACGAGCCTGATATTCATGATTTGAGCTTTGTAGGGTGGTGGAAGCGAGTGAGAAATACAACGACAGCTGAGAGTGTTCTAAATTTGGATTTGCCTGAAGCGGACGGAGCCGCAGTAGGAAATCTGCCATGACCTATGAAACAGCATTGACCGTCTTCGAGAAGGCCAATAGCACGAGCGATGCTTTCTTCTGGCACTGTGGTGGGCGTCAAGTGTGGGCCCCGAGTCCTGACGCGTGGTGATCGAATTCACGTAAGCAATGACGAAAAATCCAAAAGGGTTTCCTTGTTGTCCGCCGGTTCTCTTGCAAGTCAGGCATTACCTGTATCATTTCTTCCCGTTCTAAACGTACATTTCCGTCAAGAACTTGCTTGTCTGTCCCCGCCCAAGGTCGTTTTATTCTGGATAGAACTTAGATCTCTCGCGAACGGCTTTCTTCTCACAGGCAGGTATATGAGTTGTCGCCGTTGAAGTCGCTTTCTGAACGGTCTAGACAGGCGGCGAAGCTAGTAACAGCATAGAAAGCTTACAAGTTTCCCGTGCGAACCATTCGATCCTCGGCAAACTCCTTCGACGCGGAAGTTCGACACTAATAGTGCTGGCGATCTTCGAGGTAGACGGAAGAGCTTATTAACCGTCCCTTGGCGGCTTTCAGCAAGAGTTTCATCAAAACAGTTCCTAGTTGCGCAGTTCCTGTCGTGGGCGCTGCGGCGCTTAAGTCACAAAAGATATACAAATATCATAAATCATCCCTGTATCAAGCCTATATCCGCGAGACCTTTTATTTTACGTCTTTTGACGTGAATTATTATGTTCTCGTCGATCACATCTTTATTGCCCTCGCTGCATCTCCCAAACAACAACAGTAGTGTTCTCTCGCCGACACAGAGCCAGTTTGAGCCCAGGGACACGCCCGAAGAGGAGGAGGCATACAAAGACGAACCTATTGACGAACCTGTTGAGGAAGGGGCGAACGTAAAAAAGGGTAAAACGAGGAGCGTTAATGAGGTATGTACATCGATTACATTATCGCCCGACCTTAAAGTACTTACATTTCATTAGACGTTCATTATCGTACGACCGCCTCCCGCAAAGTCAAATCATCCTTTGAACCTCCAAGTTCAACTCGTACCTCCAGCAGTGCGTAGCACTCGACAATCCGTCGATGAGAGTGATGGAGGCAATTCGACCACGACGTCGGTTTCTTTGACACGTACGATGTCAAATCGTTCGGATACTTCCTCGTATGGGGGGTCTACAGCGTCATTTTCCTCTACTGGATCTGTTTCTTCCACTCGTCGCACGATTATCCCATTGTACAGCCTGCAAGCACATAACGTCCTGACGAACACAATTGTTGACGCCGGAACCGATGCTAAGATTGCCAGATTCCTCAGACGCGGGATGGAACTTATTGATCTCGCCATGTTGGAACCAGTAGAAGTCTGGAGTGACCGCCGGAGGAGCACTCAGGCCCCTCAACCCGGTCAGGTGATACGGACTAGCCGCCCTGCTTCCCCTGACCCAGGAGTGCTTAACACAACTGCCGAATCCTCTGTCGTTTCGCTAACTTCAGGGTCAGGCTCGAGTGCGAACCATCAAACCATGACACCGACTGCAACACCCACTCCCAAGCCCTCCACCGCGACTGCCGGGCTATCCGCCACGGCCCCCTCTTCTTCAAAACGATCTCTTTTCGGAAAGATGTTCAGGAAGAAAGACAATTCTTCCGCATCCCCTCCCGCCTCACCAGCGCTTCCACGTCCACCCCTTTCTGCATCTCCACTCCAATCTACTAAAACTCTCACGCCTGATCCCAGTACTACTCCCACGGCGCGGTCGCGAGGGCACTCTCGCAATATATCTAATACCCTCTCGCCAGCTTCCATAACAGACAAACTCCGACAACGCTCAAGCTCGCCAAACGCACGCACTGTAGGCCTCGGACTCCTCCAGGTACCCTCTCTCGAGGATCATTCCCATCTGAGTAATGGTAGTGGCAATGGGTCAATCGGAAATCGGACCAACAGCTTTACCGACGAGAACACGTTCATTTCTTCTACGTCTAACCAATACGACGAAGGAAAAAACGAAGGGAGAATCCTCCGTCCTCCCGTCCTCGGTATCCAGCCGACTCTATCATACTCTTACTCGCCCGCTACGGGAGGTGCGCCGGAGCCTCTGGCGGTTGGCGGCTCAAGCAAATCGGCGCGAGCGCTCATGTACGTGTGGTTCGTAAAGCGATGGTTGAAGCGTCGTGCGGACGATCCGGACGTCGGTGGGCTGTTGGGGCTGGTGCAACACCCGCGTGCGTCAAGCGGACGAGGAGGAGGGTTCTCGATCACCGGGGCTGTTTCTCACGCCGCTGGGGGGGAGGGCGTTGAGGTGCGGTTTGAATGGAAGAGGAGTAGTGCGAAGGCTCGTGCGAGGAAGGGGCGTGGAAGGAAAGGGAGGAACGTCGATGAAGCGGAGGCGGAGACGGGGAAGGGGAAGGTGGAGAAGGAACGCACAAAGAATAGGGCTAGCCTTTCGCATCGGCTGTCAACTATCTCACATCATAGCGGTAGCACGAACATCAGCACAAGTGAGGAAGGGCGTGGTCGGTCGGCGACACGGGACAGCGTGCGCGAGCGGCGGGGTTCGGCCATGAAGAGTAGATCCGATGAAGATGAGGATAGTGACCCGGAGGACTCTGAAACACCGTGGACGTGTACACTCAAAATCAGGCGCGGTGGTACTGGAACGACGTCGCGTCGAGGAAGCACCATCCGGGATGGTGAGGACGAATTGGGCGTCCTCCCTCAGGCACCGCACGTCCTGAGACTGAAAGTCGGAACACTGTCGCCGACGCCGCATCACCCAAAGGTGCTTGGGATGTTGAAGGTACCTTTCCCATTGCCAGACATTGAGGTGGAACGGATGGGAACCGTCAAACGTCCAACCGGTAAGTATGATAATTGCTTCTGGTTTTATATCTCTTTCTCCTTCTGGGAGCTTCTACCCTTAGTTCGGGTTTTCCTTTCTTTGGTCGTCGATTGGACCTACTTCTTAACGTCATTCATCCATGTTCCAGTGGGCGTTAGGTTTGATAAAGATTCACGTACAAGCACCACTTATTGCTGTTCGTCATGACACTTACAGTTCGCGACAAGCAAAATCTTTCCTTTTCGTTTGCATTTTACTGCTATTCCTCATGTTCGTGACAAGCGAACTTTTCCTTTTTCCTTGGCATCATTGGCTTGTTCTACTCGTCTTGTGTCTAATTCAGAAACCTGTAGATCCCGGGGAGCCACGTCTTCAGCCCGGCTGGGAGGGACTAACACTCACAGCAGAGGAAATCAAAGATGTGGTATGCAGTACAGCCATGTGGCTTACTGTAAGGGAGGGCTTCGGTGGGGTTGGAAAGGTTAACAGGAAAGGCGATGGTTGGCGGATACGGGCATAAAGAGGTTATTACGTTTTTTATTAGGAGTGCAACGGAGTAAGTACGTTTTTCACCCCTACCTCGCTTTTTTACTTTCCTTTCGGCCATTATGATTTGTTTTGGTGCTCTCACATATGGTTTTCCCGGTGATTGTTGACCGCTTTGTCTTCATTTTTAACAGCATCTTTCGTGACTGTTTATGTTTTCGCATACGTAGTGGACCCTGCAAATGGCTATTGCGATCGCTGACGATGATAAAGCGTCAACGTGTCGACTCCTCTCTCAATCTGACAGAAGCAATTGATCTTTACGAGGTCAGTTAAGCAGAGATCCACATAACCCTGGTGGAGATTGAGCTCTTTATGGCCGTTCTTCACAACTGCGACAATTTACTGGGACGCGTTTAGAAAAACAAGACGTAAATAAATGACATGTCGGGAGTTCTGGCGCGCCATAAGGCTGTTTGTGCCTCCTGAAAGCTGGCATTATAAGGCGGTTGAAATCCTTGTATCCATGCCGCGAAATCAAGTAATGCTGGGGTCGCTAGAAATGTGATTAGCTATAAGAAAAAAAGGATAACTGATGAACGACCTGAGAACGTTTTCGATCGTTCAACTTACGAAGAAAGACAAAAGGACACAAAGATGAGGGAGGAGGAAGAGTGTATTATACTGGCGAGGTCCCACGGTGAGGAACAACCAGTTTACCGTAGATACATAAGGCTGACCAGACTATCTACGGAACACACATACCTAGGTGAAGCGTTTCGTAGAACAGTGACTGTCGATACGTTAGTACGTCAGAGGACCTAATGAACCTAGGACAGATTCAAGTGGTTATCTGTAGAGTACGCTGGTGGAATCTCCTCCCCATCCACAACTACCCTGTCCGTAGTCACCCCAATGAATGGCCGTGGCCTAACATCGGAAGAGGTATTCATTGGTGAGGGCGGTTCCTTGCGACGGTAGTCGGTGGCAACACTTTTTCCGCTGAAGGGTCGTGAAGAGTGATTATCCACTTTGGTCGCTTTAGTAGTACTCTGTATCGTATGACGCGGACTAGAGCTCGTATTCCCTGCGGTACTGCGGGAAGTCTGAGATGTATTTGAGGTGGCCGATGACGTTGACTTCTCTGCTGACGTCCCACCCTGCGTCGTATATCCGCTTAGACTTGTATAACACGTACTGGTTGATTCCCTTGTCGTTGTCTTGTCCGCGACCGTGTCTCCACGTACTGTGTAACCTGATAGACTGGTTTCATTCGAAAGTTCCGGGGGTTCTAACGGATAGGGGGTGTACTGAACGGAGAAGGGACGGAGGGCGCCGTTGAGGGGCTGAGTGTCGGAGAAAGTGTCGCTGCCAAATGGTGTGAGCTTTCCTGGAGAGGAAATCCACGGCCAATCTGCAGTACCACTCAGAATATTATAGATCGGTAATGAGGCAATCGGCACATACATGTATGTGTGGTCTTCGGAGATAACTTCTCGTACCGGACCTTTCGTCGCTTCAGACGGGATATCCGTCTCCATAAGATACCGATAGTAACTAATAGCACAATTCCCACAATCCCACCAACGACGACGCCGACAATCAATCCAGGCGAGGCTCTTGCTGATGTCTCGATTTCGAAGTAGTCAATCCACATTGTATTCATGTTTGTAGTGGTCAGTGTGACGACCAATTGATGTTGACCGTTGCTAAGCTTTGGAGACTGGTAGAACAACTGTTTGTATAAAATGTTTGACTTAGGTTCTCCAGTAAATGTTATAATTGAATCATTCTGCCTGTCAATCATGTACACCGTTGTCGGTGCAAAAGCTGGATCACCGTTGTTGTGGTCGCGTCCGATGGTACCGTATACCTGGATGGATCGGCCTACCATTACATCAGATCAAGACATCGATAGTTACAAGTAAGTTCTGTACCAGTAAATAGAATCGTAGCCATTGAGTCCTTTGTCCATGAACCATGTGCCGTATGATTGTATTCTTGATCATTTCCGCCTGTTATCCACTGCCCAGAATACACAACACTGATACTGCTGTCGTCAATGATCATTAGAGGTATTAGAGTAGTGAATGGTCGTTATGAATGAATGCAGGTTGCAAGCGGGAAAGAGAAATGTGGTTGAACTGGGAACTTTTGAAACCATTGACATAAGTTGGGCTTTTTGAAACCCAATCAACATTGATCCAGCCGAGTTCGGCGAACTTCTTCGCCGGGATCATTGGCACAGCACATATTTGGTGTGGGACTGTCGCCGAATATTCACTTAAACGAAAACCTGCGTTTCGAAAGAAAAGGAACAACACCTTGACCGTCGAACCAGCTTGTGTGGATTATGCGTTTACCCTCTAACTACCCTCAGGCTGGTTGTCCACATCCATCCGTCCGAGGCAGCAAACTTTCGCTAGGATCTCATACGACTAGTTTGAGATCTATATCCTACTATCGATCTATATTTTCGGTGTCGTACGACTTACAATTTAGATGTGGATGCATACTTAGCTCCTCGGAGCCTCGGGAGAAACTGCACACCAAACGTTGAACGTTGACCTTTGGATATGGAGCGGCGGTTGTCACCTGGTATCTAATTGGAATACTATGACGTATACGAAGACTTCGAGTGTTATATTTGAACAAGGTGAGCTGTCGTCTCTGTCTCCAAGGTCGGAATTTGCGGAATACAACATGTGGTTTCCACGCTTCTCTTTTAGAAAATTTAATCGATTCTTCCCATCCCACATCCCAGTAGTCACTGCGTAGACACTGTAACCACCATCGAGTGGTCACCGTGGATCTGGACAACCCTGGAGATTAAATGCGAAGCTGGTCGACGATGCTATTTGATGGTCCTATAATGTCTGTGTTTCAGAAGGAATTGAGGCCTTCGTGTGGCAGCACACCTCTTTCCCTTGTACGTCCCAGGGTTAGAAGATGAAGTTGCTTACACAACCCCCTCACACATCCCTGATGCCCAATGAGATGCTTGCGACGCTGGGTTTCAGGTGTCTCACTCCACTTATGCTTAAACCCCGCACATCCCTGATACTCAATGGGATGTTTGCGACGTTGGGTTCCATGAACACATCCTGATTCAGCCTCGGAGAGTATTCAGATCGCGCACTGTAGACGCCTCCTGGGGCTTCATTCTTAGATTTGAACAGCAGTATTCTCATTGCTCATACTGATTTTCAAGTATTCGATGCTGAAGCCTGAACCACCTTATTCCTTGCATTGGTATGGAATTCAAATATTCACATCTTATCACTGGATGCTACGAATTATGTGGCTAAAAAGGGAACTTTACAGACTCCTCAGGTAGGTTTTCGCGGCCGGGGAGATGTGGCCCTGGTGATGGCTCTCGTAATGCTGAAGGGGAAGGACGTCTGCAGGGGTTTGAACTTTGAGTCGCGCGCTGTTGATATTGTCACGGGAATCTCCCTCGAGGTTGTTGACGAACAACTCTTCATTCAAAAAAAGCAGTTCATCGCTGACTAGATCATCGCCTGCGCGTAAGGTGCTCGACCTGTATCTATAGAACATTCGATCAGAATAGCAGTGCTGAGAGGGCGCTACGAAGGCGTGAGCTTTCTTTAGCCTGATCAAAATCAACTATACTTGACCACTCAAAGGTCATAGATATGGATCTGACTTCAGGTAGGGCCTAACCATTGTTGTTAATGATAACCTAAGAGAAAGAGGCCCAGAAATGATAATGAAATTTCTTCAGAGTCCAAGTCGGTTCTGCTCAGCGACCTCTTGCTGGCTGATGATATGCTCCTGTACCTCATTGCGGTACGAATGACTACAACTACGAGCTCCTGAACCTGAGGGTAGAAGACGTCCGCTCAAGTAGTAGTTAAATTGGTTGTCGATCACGATGGAATGGGCGCTCGATGGGACAGGACCAGAGTTGAAGTTGTCCTTGTACTACGCATCAACTGCGTAGTCAATTGAGGGATCATCAGTGGCCAGGTTATTGTCAAAGCAGCGCCGAGCCAAGATTAATTTTATCATCCGTCCTTGGACAAGGTTTTGAACCTACGCGGTTTCAGTTGGATGAAGCATGGGTGAAGTTTCAGTGGACATTGCAAGGGACCAATTTCGCAAGCTCGAATCATCACGACCTGGCTTAAGTGGGATGTACATAGTTTGCTTTGTAGCTACTTACTATGACAACCTCAAACAAGTAGCGGAAGCATCCTATTAAATGTGCGACCTCGAAGTCCGAGTCGATGGCTTCAGCAAATAGCACTCACACCCCACCAATCGAGTAAGTCACTGTCTCTCCTTATGCGGTGTGGTGAATAGCTGCTTGTCCAATCCTTTATCCTCTCTACCATGTAATGAGCGAATGTGATGAAGTTTACATACGGTTTAATCATTCCCATAGAGGGCGGACATCAGTGGGGCAGAGGGCTATCCGCAGGCAACGCGTTTGTAAGATTAGAACGTCGCGATCTTTTATCTTCGGGCCGACCACGATTTAAGTGTCTGGTCGTTTCATAGTGATACACGGCATCCATTCCGCGACTACTAGGGCGGGACGATCCTGGGACGGAACTGGATGATCGCGTTTGGTATAGGAATGAGGAATTGGTATTTGTACTGCGGGAATACTGAGAGGCCCTAGCATAAGGGTCAAAAGGATGCAGTTCTCCAGGGGGTTTGGGCTCGCGTCGCAGTCGCTCTGGTAACCAACTGTCATCTCACGGGCCATCGTGGATCTTAGAAGAAAAGGGATGGTTACTCACGCAACCACGATACATTTTCTTGTTTCATGTAATCAGGTGGCGCTTGACTACTGGATCTTAGTTGTGGCCTCCAAAGAAGGCTGCGTAGAAGGAAGACTATAGTGACAAGCAGAGCCAGTGCTGCACAGCCTCCGACGGCAATTCCAACGATTGCACCCGTAGATAAACCCGATGACGAAGGAGTAGGGTTCGAGGCCGATTGAGAGTGTGTGACGCGAAAGTAGTCTAACCACAAGGGATTCCTACCTGGAGTCTTGTATGACACAACCAAAGTGTGTTGTCCTTCCTCGAGTCCCTGAGACGAGAAAAACAGTTGCTGGTACAGAACACTAGTTCCCATTGTGCCAGTAAACTCGAAAGTTTTGTTCGGGTTTCCGTCAATCGTGTAAGACGTAACAGCAGCGAAGCTTTGATTTCCGTGGTTCTCAAGTCCGATAGTTCCAAATACTTCGATGAGTGAACCTGTCGTGGAAGTTAAATCAGTTCGATAGTCTTCTTGATTAGAAAGAAGGGACAGCATGCCATTGAAAGAGTAGATCGCCTGCGCGCCTTCGACAATGGTCCCATGAGTCGTTTTATTGAACTCAGCTGATACTCCACCGGTTGTCCAGTGCTCAGTGAAGAAGATATATGGGTTGGTGTCGTCGATAGTTACTGAAGTCGACATGGCACTCAGTGAGAAGGATTGGACATATGATGGAAGGAAAACCGGAAAGAACAACTTGAGAACGTTTAATAAGTGGATAAGTGTGCAGATGCCATACACAGCAAAAATGGCCCATCAACTTGTGTGAATCAAGGATGGCCTTCATCAGGGGTTCTGGCATGTCAACCTGAAAGCTGTACGAGTCAGTCTCAATCATGGTAACCGGATGGGTCGCAAGATACCAGTTAAAGAGTGTGGTGCAATTGATCGCGTCGCCAGTGTCTATATGAATCGCAGCGCTGTCGGTAGTCCAAAAAATTTTTGTTCCTCGAGTTTAGGATGAGCTACGCCGTGTCAAAAACGCGTGTGTACGATGTACCTGTCACCTAGTCACCTGTTGATCAGTTCGATGAGTGATTCGTTCCATTATCGGAGTCTAACTTGTCGACTTGGTCCTTCCGTTAGCCCCTAAGATGACATTTATTCACAGGCCACGGATATCCATGGATTTGGTCTGACTTCGGCCAGGCCTGGGTGTCAATGATATTCCAAGAAGCAGAGTCTTGGTAATGAATTTTAAGTTGCCGCGCAGGACCTCTCAAAGGCTACTTTTACTGCGGGACTTCATTGTAGTAGCATGAACTCCCATGGCTCAAAACTGCCATCTGTTCAAATCAATCATTTGATGGATACCAGGTTCCCGCTCAAGTGTAGGATTGAGGAATCTTGATCGCAGTGCAGAGGGCCAGATTTGAAATTGACAGGCTATTGCGCACCAACTGCACGCCAAACGGAGGACCATTAACGGAGGCAAATTAATTTAAAGCAGCGCCGAATGAGAACTATGTATTTTTCGTCATCGGGAAAGTTCAAGGATAGTTAAGCGTATAATCTGAAGCCATACTGTCTCTTGGGGAGAGCTAGTGGTCAGTTGAAGAGAGTGAGGCTTCGGTGGACTTCGTCAAGTCTCGAAATTGAAAACCCGATCCATATTTTGATATGATCTTAAATATGTACGTCAGCTGCTTACTAACACGACGTATAACGTTAAGTAGCGGAGACATCATCATATCGGAGAAAGAGACGAGACCTATTGTCTTTAAGTTCGAGCCGTCAAGTTTTAGAATGAAAGTGTGAACAATAAGCTATCTGCGAAGAACCAATCGGTCCAGCCGCTTGGATGATGAGCCGGTCCCATCAGGCCGAGTCGGCAACGGTCTCTCCTGAATATGGTGTTGTCAGATGTGGCTTTCTAGTCCTTGATCTTTACCTCTCCACCCATGGAACTGATGTGAAATGTTGCCGAACAACCTACAATTTTCCATAAAGGACAGGCTATAGATATCAATGGAGCAAAATAGAGCTTTGGGCGTTGTCAGGGTTATAAACGTGATCTTTTGTCGTCAAACCTGTTGCCAAGGTCCGTGTCTGGGCATCTCAGGGTGATGTATGACATCACTTCCGCGACTACCAGGATTGGAAGCTCCTGGGACCGAACTGGGAAATCGTGATTTGTATAGAAGAGAATTTTGAGAGGCGCTGGCATAAGGGTCAAAAGGATGCAGTTCTCCAGGAGGAGTAGGCTGGAATCGGGCCCTTAGTCGCTCTAATAACCGACGGTCATCTCACGGGTCGATATTAGGAAAAAAGGAAAATCACTCACGTAACCATGATAGATCTTCTTGATTTGCATAAGCGGGTGGCGATTCACTGTTAAATTGTTGCCCCCGAAGAAGGCGGCGTAGAAGGAGGACTATAGTAACAAGCAGGACCAGTGCTGCACAGCCTCCGACGGCAATTCCAACAATTGTACCCGTAGATAAACCCGATGATGAAGGAGTAGGGTTCGAGGCCGATAATTGAGAGTGTGTGACGCGAAAGTAGTCCAACCACAAGGGATTTCTACCTGGAGTCTTGTATGACACAACCAAGGTGTGTTGTCCTTCCTCGAGTCCCTGAGACGAGAAAAATAGTTGCTGATACAGAACACCGCTTCCCATTGTGCCAGTAAACTCGGAAGTTTCGTTCGATTTTCCGTCAATCGTGTAAGACGAAACAGCAGCGAAGCTTTCATTTCCGTGGTTCTCAAGTCCGATAGTTCCAAATACTTCGATGAGTGAACCTGTCGTGGAAGTTAAATCAGTTTGATAGTCTTCTTGATTAGAAAGAGGGCACAGCATGCCATTGAAAGAGTAGATCGCCTGCGCCCCTTCGGCAGTGGTCCCGTGAGTTGTTTTATTGAACTCGGCTGATACTCCACCGATTATCCAGCGCTCAGTGTAGAAGATGTACGGGTTGTTGTCGTCGATAATTACTGAAGTCGACATGGCACACAGTGAGACAGCTTGTTCGTATGATGGGAGGAAAACGGGAAAGAACAACTCGAGGGCATTTAATAAGTGAATAGATGATGCCATTCATAGCCAATGTCCCATCTTCACAGCCAATGACCCATCAAGTTGCATCATAATTCAACGTTGCCTTTCATCAAGAGTGACATGTAAATTGAGAACTCCGAGTCGGTCTTCACGATGAGATTCAGGTCGTAAATTTCCAATAAAAGCGTGTGATGGTTGCTTGACCATCATATCTTTTGGTCGCCTGTGTCAGCTGTATGCTGAAATACTGATGCTGAAATGAAAAGCGTATCATTTTGATACTGGTATGTGTGATCGATACTCCAAGACGATCAGTGAGTCTACGGAAGCCGAAAAACACGGAAAGGGAGCGACAACCCTAACAAAATGGCTGAACGCATTTGAAAGAGAGATTAAAATGGAGAAGGATACATATTCCAGTCAGCCAGTAGACTGTCGTCGTCAGCTTCCCATAAAGAGGTGTCATCAAGTTCTGAAATGGGAACAAGAAATCTACTGTCCATCCAATCCCACACTTACCTGTCCTAAGGTTGAGAAGTCTGAGACCGGAAGCCACGATGGATATCCATCTTTCAGGGGTGTGCGCGAAAACTCCTGTTTGCCTCAAGGGAAGTCGGACGGCCAAAAAATTAATTCTGCCACAGAGCGAACAATGGATCAGCAACGACTAACAACCTTCTAAATTAACATCTACTTAAGAGCCATAAGAGGACTGTCCATATCAAAACGCATCAGTGGCTCAGCATGCGTATGATAAGTAGATACATTCCAGGTCGCTCCAGTGAGTACATGGAAGCCGAAAGATGAGCACTGAGCAACAACCCTAGTAGATCTCTTATAGCGATAACTCAACGTAATTAAAATGGGGGTTCAGAATGTAAAAGGGTACACAAAAACTGTTGTCGTCAGCGTCCTACAAAGAAGTACTCGTGCAACAGGGATCGAGAAGGTCGAGGAGTCCGAAACCGAAACCGAAACATCAGGATCTTTATCTTTCAGGGGATGTGCGCGAAAGCCTGCGAAAGCTCTTGTTCGCCTCAAGGGAAAGAGAATTTCGCGAACAAGAACAGCATGGAAGGATACATAGGGATTGGCAGCCCGTCCTTGTGTAGATTCTAGATCTAGATTTTCAATCAGAAGGAAACCATCTCAGATGTTGCTGCGTAGCAACAACATCTGAACTAACCTCGTAGATATCACCCACTTACGTGCACATCTAGAAAGAATACACAGGAGAGAAAGGAAACAGAAAAAACGAGCGAGCTCTAAGTACCACTCCGATCAACTCATCAAAATCTCCTTCGACAACAAAATCCTATTTGCCAACGCCGAGAGGTTTGCATCCGCAACGACGACCTCTGAGACATACTCCACGCAAAACGGCTGTTGCACCGCCCTCACAGAATCCTCTTTGCCTGTTTTTCAGACCAGAAACTGAAATCGTCCGGATCCTTATCTGGATCGTCGTCGTTTGTGCTCCAAGTCGTAGGTAGACTCGAAGTCGTAGTCGAAGGTGAAGTCGGATTCCCACCGCAGCCGCCGCCACTGCTGGAATGTGGAATGCAATCCCCAGTAACACCAGTGTCGAGATCCCGCGGCATCGCTTGCAGATCACGACAGTTCGGCAGTTGGCAGCAGGAATGGTGGTAAGCGAAGGATGTCGGCTGCCTGTCGAAAATAAGAATGCGCCTGCACGCCCGTTCCTGTATGGATACGACGAGTACGACGGCCCCAGCCATGGCATATATGCCCAGTCCCCGATGAGCACCGATGCTTATGGCATGGGAGAGATCGGCCCTGGGTATGACTGCAACCAGTACCTCCTGCTGCATACGCACACCGACTACGATCAAGCATATACGTAGCCCCAGGATACTGCTTACCACAACTCGCAGTTGACTTTGAACTTGTACGTCGCCGGCGCCGAGAAGCGTAGCTGATCACGTCGCGCGTTCTCCCTCACGGGACAGGGACCAGGACAGGGACACAGTACCAGCCAAGCGTACACCCATCCTAGTCTGGATTTACCGAGCATCCTGAGGCTGTGGGCTTGATCTTAGCCCTTCTTTCGCACTGATGCAGCGGTATGTGGTTGCACTAGTACTATGTATAACTATCTGCACGAACACAAGAACAAGCGCGATGTGTACGGAGGACACCTTGGTCATGCGCACGATGAACACGAGCATGTCTATGATGCAGGAGGAATTATTTTGAGGAGGTCAAGGTGCTCAGAGTTATGAAAGTTTGCTTTTTCACTATTTGTCCCTTTCTGTGTCGCCAAATCGAGCCATTCCTGAGTTTCTTAACTTTATAGATTGCGAATGCGTGGTTCTGCGCGTGCTCCGACTGGCCGTACCGACGAACAAATCCCTTGATTGACTTTGTGCTCTTTCTCCCTGTAGGTTTCTGTTTGTTCCATTCTCATTACATCGTTGTCATGATTCTTTCGATGGGTTTTCTTTTCCCCTGTTCCTCCGAACTAACTCCTACTCAAGTCGAACTTGAACATACACGCCTATTCCCGCCCCTCCTCGTTCTACTCTTTTTCCCCACTTCCCGTCCGCACCCTGACAAAACAAAAATCATAGAAAAAATAATTCAATTGTGCTCGTTGCATCGCAATCTTGTACCCTACTTGATTCAATGTATGTATTCCGTCCTTTGTACGCTCCCTCTTTTCACCTATCATATCCCTCTTTGATAAATTACGTACCTGTAACTGTAGGCTGTTTGATTAACCATGTCTAGTAGTTATGCAGATTGCTCTTGGAATGTTTGTAGGGAAACTACCGAATTGTGAAGTTCTTGAATAGAAGAAACTTCTTGGATGAGGAGAATTGTCAATGATGGATAAACACACTGTAGTTGATGCATTCGGCACACAATGTCTGTTGAGTCTTGTAAAAAAATAGCTCACTGAAATGTTCCGGTACAAGGATGCAAATAACAAATAAAAGGCACCAAAAGAACGAGTAAATTGAAGCCCAAACATCACCATCTGGAAAGGAATATTTACATTAGAAAGATATGACTGTTGATGGTTATATACCTGGAGAATGCAGAAAATGACTCCAGAATCAACGAGGAGCATTAAGATGCGCCATGCTCCAAATAGTTTCAACATTCCATTTTTTTGTAAAAATTGCCAATGTTTCCTGTATCTGATTAATTTAAGGTTTACATGTATGATAAAATGTTCACCATAGAGTCCACCCAATGAAATGATGTTGCAACTGCATTGGTAAGCAAGGACGATCCGAAAAACACAAAATCCAGAGCTGACAAGGGCTCGAGCCCTACTGCACCAGACGTCCAGTCACCTTCAAAGAGTATGTATGCCAATGTAACCACCGTGAGATAGTTTCAGTCACATATTTGAAATATGTGGTATGTAACTTACTAAAGCAAAGGATACAGAGTCCAATTGAAAGCAGCGACGCCCATCGTTGCTTGCCAAAGATGGACCATGCACGCCATATGATCAAGGCGTCATTAAAAACAAACTGTATTGGGTAGGAACTCTTTTATAAGGGAAATTTCCAACGGGTTTTCAGCGTACCGGCAAAGTAGATAGTGACCTCTGCAGATATATTTCCATTTTGGAGATTGTGTCTGTGGGATAACATTGTGTCCGGAAAGTTAAATCACAATTGGTAGTCGTGATTTGGTCTAACATTTGCAATACACTAAACCCAAGGCTTGTAAGAAGACTGAATGAGATAATTATTAATGTTGCTTTGGAATGCGGAGATTTTCCTTTGCGTCTTCAAAATAATCTGATTTAGTACCCTAGGTCAATTACTTGCAAATGCACACATACTGGATGAGAGTACTGATCACAAGGGCATACAGCGGAGTGAATATCCCTATATTAGTCCCGGAATGCAAAATGAAGAGGCCCATTAGGAACACAATGTTTGACCAAGGGCTATGCGAAGCATGCAGATACTTACCTACACATAGCATAGTGACAGCCAATTCTGGGATCATATTTGCCAGGGCTTCGCCAAGAAAATGGATATATAGTCTCTCTGCCGCCTCTCTTCTGTCCATCCCGCTGATTAATCAGAGGAATTATAGCAAGTTGAGGACAGATATTGAAGGTCGGGATAGCGTGTGCAGAGTAAAAGGACGATGGTCGTAGTTTTATTTGAATCCAGAAGGTTATGCAGTCTGCGACTGGATCATGACAGATTAGACAGTAGGGGCTAATTCATCAGAGAGAAGTGGAGTCCCGAGTATGGATCATACTCGGCCGCTATACGGTCCCGTACAAAACGGTTTGTACGGGACAGTCTATAATCGTTCCGTTTAACGAGACGGTTGAAAACCGTATATAAGACCACGCAAATAGTAAAAACGGCCGTATGCCGTCATTAACTGTACCATTACGGGTACAATAGGGTGCTCAATTCTGATAGTTCAAGTTCAGTTCAAGTTCAAAACGAGAGAATGACATTGGAAATGACCGTGAACTGTGATGAACTGTGTGCTAAGAATTGAGGGCCAGTTTACTTTCAGGTTCAATTCATGATCAATACTGGTGGGGTTTGAAAACGGCGCATACATACACCCGAGAATGCAGGGAACAATGTTCTTTTGTGATTTTTGTGAAACAATGTAAAAATACAGGAAAAATAATCCAATTGATTTCAAGGTGGTCCATCTATGAACATACCCCACTCCACTCCAATCAACTCACCAAAATCTCCTTCGACAACAAAATCCTATTCGCCAACGCTGAGAGGTTTGCATCCCCAACGACAACCTACATGCTTCATGCCAAACAGCTGCTGCAGCACCCCACATGTCCTCTTTCTCTTTGCCTGTTTTACAGACCAGAATTGCAGAAAATGAAATTGTCAGGATCCTTATCTGGATTGGTGTTGTTTGTGCTGCCAGTCATAGGTGGACTCAAAAGTCCTAAGTTGAGGGTGAAATCATAGTTGCAATCCAATTGTACTTAATGCATCACATGTACTCTGATTGTAGTTTCATATATATGTATTCCATCCTTCATCTACAAAAAGTACAGTACCATGTATGCCCTATAGCCCAGTAGAGATGGAATACAATCACATACCTGGGCTACAATCTGAGTGGTGAGCCATATCTGCCTAGATATGTCACTAGACCCTTATCTGGCCAGAAATGGTGCACATCTGCCAGATTTGGTTACCAGAATTGTGATCCATATATGCATCTAGTACCATGTATGAGCTCATCTGTAAGTATATTCTTTATTTTTGCAATTGTCAAGAATCACATTGTATCATTGTACATATGACAGTGGACACAAGACAAGGTTAACATCTGTTGGATGGCATAAGTGGCTACCCCTGACAATGATGCCACAATATCACAGTTGCTTTGTCTCAGTGCCCTCTCTAATATCACACTTACTTTGTCCCTGATGGACAATGTGGACTCACAGTATATAATGGACTTGTAGTAGATCAAACCCTCAGTCACTTCCACTGGACTGAGGATGAGCATGTTAAAACACTTTACTTTACACATGCATACTAACTAGTACTGTAGATCAATACTTATATTGTTCCTAGGTACAGTTATACATATAGTTACTTCCACTGGACTGAGGATCAATACTTACATTGTTCTTATGTCTGTTGGGATATATCTGGATTTATAACTATAACAACCTCTACAAAAATGACAGTACCAGGTATATCCTAGAGCCTAGTACACCTGGGCTACCTGGATATAGGCTAGTGTGTGAGGCTTGCTCTTATACTGACTTGACATTTTTACAACACTAGCAATTGGAACTTAGCAACTTTGTGCATGACCTGCCAAATAAAGTCTATAGTTAGAGATAATTACCACTAGTCCAATGGACCCTGATTATACTGCAAGTATAAAAATAATATATAGGGTACTGGGGTTGGCAAACAACTTGTTATTTGGTAAGGAAGAGTTTGATGTAATATCAGTCAAGATATTCAAGTATATATTGTTACTTATATCTGGTAGCCATATACCATATATGTGAAGTACCTGCTTGAAAGTCTTATCCATAGTGACACCTGCTTTCTAATGTTATGTATAAGATGTAGCAGCCTAGTATCACCAAACATGGTTCATACTCTGCAAGTGGTGCCTTACATGGCTCCTACCTGGTGTCACCATACATGGTACATACCCTGCAGGCTGTCATGTGACACATACCTTGCTTGACATGGTACAGTCTTTTTTGTAGATGTTTGAATGTTCCCTCTCTCTACTTTTACTGCTATTTTATTTGATAAATGATGTACTTGTAACTGTAAGCTGTTTAATTAATCATGTCTTATAGTTATGCAGATTGCTCCTGGGAGGTTTGTAGGGCAACTACAGAATTGTGGAATTCTTGGATAGAATAAACCTCTTGGATGAGGAGAATTGTCAATGATGGGTAAACACACTGGTAAATGAATTCAGCACACAATGTCTGTTGAGTCTCAAAAAATAACTCACTGAAATGTTCCAATACAAAGATGCAAATAACAAATAAAAGGCACCAAAGGAATTAGTAAATTGAAGCCCAAACATCACCATCTGAAAAGGGATTTACATTAGAAAGATATGACTGTCGATGTTCCATACCTGGAGAATGCAGAAAATGACTCCAGAATCAACGAGGAGCATTAAGATGCGCCATGCTCCAAATAATTTCAACAGTCCATTTTTTTGTAAAAACTGTCGATGTTTCCTGTATTCGATTAGTATAAGGTTCCCATGTACGATAAAATACTCACCATAAAGTCCACCCAATGAATGATGTTGCAACTGCATTGGTAAGAAAGGATGACCCAAAAAACACAAACTCCGGAGTTGGCAAGGTTTCGGTGTCTGCTGCACCAGACGTCCAATCACCTTTAGAGGGTATTATGTATATCAATGTAACCACTTTGTGAGACAGGTTCAGTCACATATCTGAAATACGTGGTATGTGATTTACCAAAGCAAAGAATACACAGTCCAATTGAAAGCAGCGACGCCCATTGTTTCTTGCCCAAGATTGACCATGCACGCCATATGATTATAGCATCATTAAAGACAAGCTGTATTGGGTGAGAACCGGGGAATTTCCAATGAGTGTGTTCAGCGTTGGTTCAACGTACCGGAAAAGTAGATAGTGACATATCCATATATGTTTGCACTTTGATTTCAACGATTGTGAGGGCGGGACATTGTATCAAGAAACAGTTGATGGTCTGGATTTGGTCTAGCACTTGCGATACACTATACCCAAGGCTTGTAAGAAGACTGAATGAGATAATTATCAATGTTGCTTTGGAATGTGGAGATTTTCCTTTGCGTCTGCGGAATAACTCTGATTTAGTACTATAGGTCAATTACTTGCAGATGCACACATACTGGATAAGAGTGCTGATCACTATGGCGTATAGCGGAGTGAATATCCCTATACGGTTGAAAATAAGTCCCAGCATGTAAGATGAAGAGGCCCATTAGGAACACAATATATCGACCGAGGGCTACGCGAAGCATGCATGTACGTACCTACACATAGCAGAGTGACAGCCAATTCTGGGATCATATTTGCCAAGATTTCACCATTAGATTGCATCGCTTCTCTCTCTATTTTGTGTATTTTGTCTTCATCAATCAATTGGTATAGTTTTTTGTCCATCCTACTCATTGAACAGAGGAGTTAGAGCAACTTGAAGGTGGTGATAGATATTGAAGGTCGGATAACGTGTGCAGAGTAAAAGGACAATGGTTGCAGTTTCATTGTGAATCCAGAAGGCTATGCAGCCTGCGACTGGATGATTGTGACAGATTAGACAGTAGGGGCCGATTCATCAGCAAGAAGTGGAGGTCCAGAGTATGGATCATACTTGGCACCGTCTATACGGGTAACCGTGCCCGTTCTGTTTAACGGGATTGAAAACCGTATATGAGACTGCGTGAATATTAAAAACGGCCGTATACTCGAGTACCACGACAAAGGAACGAACGACGGATCAGAATCAAGGCACAGCGGCACGGCATGCAAGAGTGCCTCGAAACCGAGTCAAAATTCAGCTCCGCCGGTTGTACCTCAAGTGTCCCGTCGAGGCTCATAATGTTGTACCTGCCATCGTGGTGATAGCGCACCTATATACAGAAGTACATTAAACAACTCTGGCTGAATGCGAAGGCGAAGACTCCAAAGAGACCAACGCAAACAAACGCAAACGCAAACGAAACCAACCAACCAAGGCAACGTATCGCCCTTGAACTCGTCCGATCCACATTCACATCCACGCTCTTCACCACATCGTCGCCCAAGGTCCCACCCCTCGTCGTGCAATCCCCAACGAGGACGTCTTTGTCACGCGTGCCGAGCGGTTGGCGCCGACCTACGTATGCACCATGCACGCACGCGTTAGCATCGCAAAGCGGATAGAAGGAAACGACCCAACACACCCTATAAAGCCCAATCCAATCCTTACTCGAATAACCAGTCGGCGTCTCCTACCTAACAGTAATAGGCTCTCAGGATGGAACCCCTTCGAGCCAGACGAGGAGCTAGGAACGATGCCCAGCTTGTACTGGTTCCTGTTCATACCCGATATATCCGTCGACAATGCCACGCGTCAAAAAGTCAAAAGTCAGATAAGCTGACAAAAGGCAAAGGCACGACAACGACAACGACAACGACAACGACAACGAAAAAACACGTATAATAAGAAGCCGTTCGCGCGATTGCTACAGGAGGAACTTTGTCTCCTCCATCACCTCCGAAATCTTAGGACGCGCTGCAAAGAAAAACCGAACAGAATCATGAATAAAGAAACTATGTGCACAAAGAACATACCAGGACACATACATCTCACCAAAAACTCCTCAACAGCGTCCGCCGTCTCCTCATAGACCTTATCAAACGTCCCCTTGACCTCTCTCACGACGTGCTTGATCTCCGGCGCATGGCGCCCTGCGCGGGACTCGAGAGTATCTTTGCATTCTTGCTCGCGACGCTCTTCATCACCTTGACAAAGCCCGCTTCCTTCCGCAGGCAGTCGCCATACAGCTTGCGCATGTGCGGGCTATGAGCAGAAACAGAAGCAGAAACATTCAAGAATCAGAACCAAGTAGAACATACGCAATACGCAATACGTACTTTTCAACACGAGTAAGGAACCACCAATTCGCAAGGTACCGCACAACAGCAAGTGAGAGCACGAGCTTGCTTCCACTAATGAGCGCGAGCCCGAACCACCCTACGCCGCCCATCGCCTCGGGGTTATTGAGGTACCTTCATCGCACACAACACACGTTGAGTTTCCTCGATGAGGAGGACGCCAAGGGAGAGGGGAGGGGAGACGCACCGGTAGATACCATGGTACTCGAGATGAGACGGGAGCTCCTCGATGAAGAAGTCGCCAAAGAACCAGCCTGGGAAGAAAGAAAAGAAGATCAGTGAGCACCACTTTCATGAGAACAAACGAACGAACGGAGGACGAGGTGCGCATGGAAGACGTCGTAGGATTCCATGGTGGCCCAGACGTGGCAGACATCAGGAGCTGCCCCGCGGAAACAAATTCAACAAGGGTACCGAATGCCAGAAAAAAAGAGCACTCACGAGACACAACGTATGCCTCAGCAGCTCGTTCCCAACGGTCCAATCATACGGGATCGAATACGTCTTTCACACGACTCCAATGCACGACGCTACCGCACGCACGCACATCAGCCTCTTGCAAAGGGGGGGCGAGGTCCAGACGCACCATACGTCATACACATGCTCAAAATATGACCTTCCATTTCGCAAACGCCTCGACGACCTCGCCGCCTGCGTCGCTCCCCACATAATGATAATGCTTCATGAAATGCCTCACCATGAACTTGTTCTCGCTCTGCGCCTTGAGGAGCAGCCCGGGGCTGACGTAGTGCACGACGCACCACACAAGGGAATGCACGAAGTGCGGGTGCAGCGCGACGCCGTCCGAGAGGCGCGGGAATATCGTGATGGTGAAACAGTACGCGAGTATCAGCACCAGCATGAGGTCATTCGATCTGTGTGTTCCGCCGTGAGCGCGTGAACGACAGCTACTACTAGCATGTCAAGGGATGGATGCACCGCAATAGGTCGATGTACTCGAGCACGAGCGTGTTGTGTCTGCAATACTTGTTGAGCAAATCATGACGCGGCTTCCCGTTGTCGGCAGATGACAAGAAGCTAACCGAGGGTTTTGGCTGGTGCTCTTGTTCTCTCGCCCACGAGAAACCACACCCTCGTCCTTCTCGTCCCTCCCAAGACCAAATCCAACGCCGTTGCTGGCCCGAGCACTTGCCCCATCATCGAAGCAGACCCCGCGGACATCCTCGCGACGCCTGTGGGGACCGAAGGAGAGACCCCGACGGACACGACAGAGGTCCAACGGGGTGCGCTTGGCGATGGCTTTGGGCTGTCCGTTACGCTCGACGTCTACATGAATGCCGATCAGCTGCAGGTCAAGGTTTGCGATGCACCTCGACATACGGCAATTCTCAAAGAAGAGGAGAAAGGCAAATTGTGTGGCATGGGCAGCGAGGCTGACGAAAAGGACAGTATAGCTGCCTGCGATGAGGGGTAGACCACAGTAGCCCGCGTACCCTTGAATTGGTCAGGCATGTGGACGATCACAGCCACGACAGACATACCGACAAAGTACATGGGGTGAGGCGCGAGCTCGAAGACGCCATCAAACACGAGAGCCCCGCGCTGGAAGACAGCCATAGTCCTTCACGGCTTTGTGGGCCTCGGTCTTGACCCAGCTGTTGAACACGATGAGGAGAGCGCCGCCGATCCACCTGCAGAGGTATCTCTGGTCTTCTAGAAACAGTACAAGTGCTTGAATTTCCTGACTTGATAGAATTTTTGTTTGTCTATTCGGTTGCTCTTGCAGCTCTTCAACAGTCCGCAACTCCGCCGTCTATCATCAAGGCATGGATGCAAACCTTCCCGAAAAAATGCGCCTGTCGGTCCAGTGTTCATATGTCAATAGGACGCATCCTTGTTGTCTTACGGTGCGTTCTCCAGCCCTTCTTTTTTACCTTTGTATGGCATTTGGTACCACATAGCTATCCAACAGAATACAACGTGCCTTTCGTTTCAACATAGGGAGTGAGTACAGTAGAAAATCGACAGACTGTCCCAGATTCCTGGGTAAACACCCCGCAGTCAGTACTCTTCCAATTAAATCGTTCCCAAATATGCAGAAAATGTCCTACTAGTCACACGTGCCAGCGTTTCTTATAGATGATGCACGGAGTGAGCCGAGACCAGTTGGCAACACCACATTCATGACAACTATTCAATTTCGCGCGAGGAATATACTGAGGGTCAACCAAACGATACTGGCGATCTTCAGTGGGACGCAGGAGTACGAGCGTGACAGCCCGAGTTCATAAGGTGAAGATAGAACTTCTGCACAATAGAATGGCACAGATGCACGTTTGTGGCTTTCGACGTACACAATCTGAATTTTATGACCGAAATCAATATTCTACTGCGCTTACTGTTCAAGTTCGTAGTCATAATAACCTATCCAAGCCATGTGCTACTACCTATTGAGTCACGCACGATGCTGTTCGAGAATTTTTCAGCATCAGAATTTGTTGGCAGCTTGAGAATATTGTGACATATCGAGCGCATTAGTATGACAAAGGTGGTCAAAGCGTGAGGATGCAAACAGTAGATTTCATTTGAGTTTCAGGTTTGATTCTCACACCCATCTTCAATAACAAGTTATAAACCATGCAGAGCACAAACGTTCAAACTCACGGACTGAGGCTTCTAGCACTTGGTAGGTTGATTCTTGTCCTTCATACTTCCCAATAGGTCTAACATACTCAAACCCCAGATGATGGGGGCACCCGTGGTCTCTCTGAGCTCCTTATCATACAAGAGCTTATGAACAGGATAAGCTTCATTGACAAAGCTGCAGTAACACCAAAACCCTGTCAGTATTTTGATCTAATTGGTGGTGTTGGAACAGGAGGGTGAGTTGAATGCCAGCAATTGAACATTTTCTCAGGCTTCATCTTCTAGACTTATTGCATTGATGCTTGGACGGCTTGAGATGTCAATTGAAGAGGCTATCAAGGAATATGTTCAGTTCTCTTCCGGTGTATTCTCAGACAAGAAATTCCCAGGTAAAAAAGAGAAGTTCAAAGCCTCTGTCTTTGAGACTCACATGAGGGCAATAATCAAATCTTCTGGATTGTCACCCAATGCTTTACTGCAAGATGATAATTCACAACACTGTAAAAGGTTTGTGTATTGCCTTTGTATTGGATAGAGAAATAATATAGAAAATTTCTAGTTTTGTTGTAGCACTTCCAGCTACTCACATGACACCTCGGTTGTTTCGTTCATACACAGTGGGTGCAAATCAGGGCTATAATTGTACTATTGTGGAAGCAGCACGTGCGACTGCTGCAAACCCTGGATTTTTCAAGCCTGTGCTGGTTACTGATGGAGTCATTTCAGAGTGGTTCATTGGTGGTAATTTGGGATTCAACAATCCCAGCAAATTTGTTCTTGAGGAGGCAGAATCAGTGTTTGGTCATTCTGCACAAGTTGCCTGCCTTATCAGCATAGGTGCTGGACAGCCTGGTCCTCCATCCTTGCTGCACTCAGATATGAAACATATGCTGAAAATTGTTAGTAAAATTGCAACTGGAAGTGAAAAAGCTGCGGAGGAGTTGATGAGCCAATACAAGCACATTCCTAATGTGTTTTTCAGGCTTAATGTTGATCAAGGACTGCAGAACTTTGCTTTGGATGATTGGAAAAAGTTGCCAGACATCAAGACACATACTCAATCTTATTTGCATCAAACTACTGTTGCAAATCATGTTGATATAATGGTACAGGCTCTGCACACTAGCCCATGCAAAATCTCTGTTGGAATTTGTAGAGGCTCTGTGTTGCCTAAAAAATTTAGCAAAACTTCTATACAGAATATTTATCAAATTCCAGCTCCTACTCAGGTCTTTACAGGAAGAGATGCCATTCTAAAAAAATTAAATAACTACTTTGCAACACATTTTAGTTCTATAACTCAGAAAAGATATGTGTTGTATGGTTTAGGTGGAGCTGGAAAGACACAAACTGTTTTAAAGTTTTTGGCACTGTATGGATCAAGGTGGGTTAGGTTCAAGAGTATTAAATTGTTTTGTTTTTTACTGTTAATTTAGATTTGCATCTATTTATTTTATTGATGCAAGCTCAAAAATTTCTATAGAACAATTTTTCAAGTTTATTGCTAGTGAAGCAAAAATATTTGAGGCCAGCTTTTCTGCTGGTCTCCAAGTGCTTTGTTATGAGAAAAAAGAGTGGCTATTGATCTTTGACAATGCAGATGATTCAATGCTCAATCTTCAGCCTTTCTTTCCATCTTGTGAACATGGAAACATTATTATCACTACAAGAAACAAAGAATGTATATTATATGCACCACATCACCATGATAAGATTGAGGAATTAAATGAGGAAGATTCAGTTACTCTGCTTGAAAAAACATCTGGAAGATCAAAGTTCTCCTATGCAGAAGCCAAAGATCTAGTTGAAGAGCTTGGATTTTTTCCTTTGGCTATTGTTCAAGCTGGTCACTATTTATTACAAGAAAAGTGGTTAGGATTTGCCCAGTATATTAAGAAATATAAATCAAACAGAAAGGGATTTCTGCAACAGAATAAAAAACAACTCATTGATAATTATTCATTATCACTCTATTCCACATGGAAAATCAGCTATGATAAGCTTTGCACAACTGCAAAAGCAGTACTCAACTTTTGGAGCATTTGTCATTATAGCAAAATTCCTGTAGATATCTTGCAGAGAGCCTGGAATTCAGAAAATAGTCATTCTCTAAAGGTTCAACAGTTCTTGACTTTATTTCTTGATAAACAACAACAATGGAGTGAAAGGCTCATGAACAAAACAATTGATATGCTAACATCATATTCATTTGTTGAAAGAATAACAGAAAACCTTGTAACAATGCATCCTTTAGTTCAACATTGCTGTTATGAGTTTCTAACAGAGAAGGAGAAAGAGAAGATGTTTCAGTGGGCAGGACAAATATACTGGTGTTTAGAACAAGAAGATTTTGATTATAATGATGTTCAATTGTGGTTACCTCATGTGAGAAGATTACAACAAAATGCATCAGTAGAGCTAGAGGTTTTAATAGTAGTTACAAAGTTTTTATCCATAGCACAGCTGTGGAGTGAAGTAAATGATGAGATACAGAAAATTATAAGTATGATTGATAGAACAGAGTCCCACATGCTTGATTATTGGAAAGGCATGTTGGGATACACATTGCAGAGAGCTGGAAAGCTTCAAGAAGCTGAAGAAATACAAAGACAAGTCTTGGCTGCTCGGCAAGCAGTTTTAGGAAACAGTCATCCTCATACTTTCATTAGCATGAATAATCTTGGATATACTTTACAAAGAGCAGGAAAGCTCCAGGAAGCTGAAGAAATACAAAGACAAGTCCTGGCTGCTCGGCAAGCAGTTCTAGGAAACAGTCATCCTGATACTTTTGTTAGCATGAATGATCTTGGAATCACTTTACAAAGAGCTGAAAAGCTCCAGGAAGCTGAGGAAATACAAAGACAAGTTTTGGCTGCTCGGCAAGCAGTTCTAGGAAATAGTCATCCTGATGCTTTCATTAGCATGAATGATCTTGGAGTCACTTTACATAGAGCAGGAAGGCTCCAAGAAGCTGAAGAAATACAAAGACAAGTCTTGGTTGCTCGGCAAGCAGTTCTAGGAAACAGTCATCCTGATACTTTCATTAGCATGAATAATCTTGGAATCACTTTACAAAGAGCAGGAAGGCTCCAAGAAGCTGAAGAAATACAAAGACAAGTCCTGGCTGCTCGGCAAGCAGTTTTAGGAAATAGTCATCCTGATACTTTCATTAGCATGAATGATCTTGGAATCACTTTACAAAGAGCTGAAAAGCTCCAGGAAGCTGAAGAAATACAAAGACAAGTCCTGGCTGCTCAGCAAGCAGTTCTAGGAAACAGTCATCCTGATACTTTCATTAGCATAAATGATCTTGGAATTACTTTACAAAGAGCAGGAAAGCTCCAGGAAGCTGAAGAAATACAAAGACAAAAGTGAGAGATATTGCCTATTCCTCAAAAAAAAAAATCTTTGATTGTACTGGATTTATATTTGCTACCTTGCAGTAAGTCTACAATAAAAAAAGATATGCAAATTTATCCTAATAAATCAATAGGTATTCACTTCAAGAAATCTTGAATTTTTTAGGATAAAGTCTTGTAACAAGCACACCATTACCATGCATAATATGGACATAGTTGTAGTCATTAATTATTGTCATCAGATCAGTCAGCTGGCTGATTCCACCATGCTTTGTAGGGCAACAATTTTGAGTCAGTGATGGGAGCAGTATATGGAAGCTATTTTCCTGACCTCTGAGTTTGTATTGAAGTGTTTGTAAGTACAGTAGTATAGTAATTGTAATAAAAAACATGCTCT
Source organism: Termitomyces sp. T73sscA (assembly GCA_017657235.1). Classification (NCBI taxonomy): domain Eukaryota; kingdom Fungi; phylum Basidiomycota; class Agaricomycetes; order Agaricales; family Lyophyllaceae; genus Termitomyces; species Termitomyces sp. T73sscA. The sequence goes on along the minus strand of JAGGAP010000117.1, from coordinate 4,320 downwards.
CATAGTTTTGGAGTAGATGGGTGAGCAAGTCCAAAAAGCGTTTACAAGCATTAAAAGGTCACCTTGATTGATATTAGTCTCTGTTGTAGATTCAGGCCACATACCTGGCATAATAGTAGTCAGTCTCTAAGAGACATGAACTACTTTTGCTCTTCTTTAAGGTATCTCTCCATATGACTACTAGCTTGCACTGCTGAATGTACTAGTATAAATTATATTTATACTCAACCAATCAGTTGGCTGGCTGATTTGGCTTTGCTTTATAGGGCAACAATTTTGAATCATTGACAAGAGCAGCGTATGAAGCTATTTTCCCAACTCTAAGTTTGTATTGAAATGTTTGTAGGTACAGTAATATAGTAATTGTAATAAAAACCCATCCTCTAGTTCTTAAAAAGGAAAATTTGATTTTTTCCTTTTAACAAGTTCAATTGAAGCTAAAAAGACAAACAAAGGAGATGAAAAAAAAGTGTCATACCCCACCCCAACACCAAAGTGGGTAAATAAACACCCAGGGAATCCATGTGATAGAAAGGAAATAAGAAAAATCAACTAGAAAGGAAGAAAGACAGAAAAGGAACAGAAGAACTTCATCAAAACCATCTATCTTCATCTGCTAAATTCTGCCCAAACATCAACATATGAATTGGAATAGAACTCTTTTTGGCTCTAAAGGACCATCTGCTAGAGCCTGTAAGACCCCATATAGCAAGTTGCATATTCTGCTCAAAGAGATTGACCTGCTACTGAGTCAGCAAAAAACAAACTAAGATGACAGATGAACTATGGATATGTTGGTTTTTCCCATCCTATTTCAATGAGGAATAACATAATAAAAGGATTTTATTCATCCTCAAGCTGTAATAATGTTTAAGATATCTATGAGAGTTAATGTGATTGGTAAATGATCTTGTTGCCTTTGAAGAATGGGTCAGCTGTGTAGGATGATACAAAGAACTTAAAACAATCATTTTTGATAATGACTGTCTATATATTGATATCTTTCCTATCATCTCTAAGAGCATGATGATCAGGAATAGTAAGCTCTCTAAGGCATAATTGTAAGGACAAGGCTTAACATCTGCAGAACTCCTTCTACAGAACCAGCAATGCAAGAACAAGCAAGAGTCATATAGGCCCAGAGGCAAGCAAGAGTTGGGGCAAGAAACAGGTAAGGCAAGCAGAGGGGTAGACATTGCTAGAGAAGCTTACAGTCAATTCAATGAATAGGGCAGAGGAATACTGCTACTGTTCAGCCTGAGGATATTCTATCCTACAGGCTGCCTTTATATACTGTATTGGTGGCTGTGCTATTACTAAATAAGTGGGCCCTGGTATGTAATGGAGTATGACTATCAATGATTGATGCTGAGTAAGGTCCATGCATATGACTCATTGAGGCTGACTACTAGAAGACAGAAGAGGATAGGATGGGCTGAGCAGTCATTTAGAAGTGCTAGGAGTAGGTGCATTATTGGACTAAGCTTGAAATAGTGTTGGACATGGTCTGGAGACCAGTCTCCTGACAATAATAATCCATAGAATCCTGTCACTAACATTACAAGAAAAAGACAATTATCATATAAGACTGAGTGAGTGAAATGGTTTCAACACAAAGTTGACCTTCCTGAGTCAATGAGGCCTTCCTCTTTGTTGGATTCAAAAGCAATCTTATGCACCCACTCTACTTGTCATCCTTGATTATCATCTGCCTTGGCTTAGCATCATCAGCTAATTATTGTGCTCACTCAGCACCAAGTACATACTGGCCTTATTAGTTAATACATAGTTATTGCTTCTGGGTCTACACATTAGTGTGACTGTAAGCTCTTTAGTGATGACTTTGCTCTCTGCCCTCACCCTTTTACTCTGCCCCTTGTTAGTGGCCTGCTCTCCTTGCCCACTAGTGCTTAGTGCTGTGCCTGCTCAATGCTCACTGCTTCTTAGTGGTAGGCCTGAGTGGTTGGTGCATCTGCTTGGCCTTCTACAATAGAGCATTCTCTTATAGGTAGTTCATACTTTTTGAGCTTATTTTTGACATGAACTCAGAGATGTTCAGTTGGAAGCTCCTCACAGCTTGCTAGAATGTTTCCTGGCTCCTATATATCACCTCTCTACCAGACTTAAGCATTGGCATTCACTATGTCCCAGCTTGCCACTTTAGATCCTTCTTCAAATGCTTCAGCCTCTTTGAACAATGCCTAGAGTCACCTGCTTCAACTGGAAGTGCAGATGCAACTTAGATCTCTTTTTCCCACTACACTGCTGAACTCTTTACTCTTTGCCAAACCACCAAGACTATCTTTAACACTCTCTGGACACGCTTAGAGCACCTTTCCATGGTACTTGTTGCACCTCTGCCTTTCTTGTTGCCAGTGCCTTTGACCTCTGCTGCACAACTCCCATCCCTGAAGCAGCACCTACTGCCCCTTTTTCTCTTTGTACTCATTTTCCTGACATTGATGCAGCAGTCATTAGTGGCTATCATTTCCTATGAGTTTAAAGCAGCAGACTTGCACAAACTTGACCCTACAAATTGTGATAGGGAGACAGCATACACTTTCAACAGAATCACCAATCAATTTAAGGTGAGTGCACTGCATGGGAGTACAAAACCCCATTTTCAGTCCCATATCTCTCTCCAGTCTTATATTGACATACTCTCATTCCATCTGAACCAGCCCACCATTATGATCTCCTTAGTCTGGTACACTGCCCCCTCCTCAAATTTGTGGCAGAGTACAAGTAGTTGGCTGTTTATGCATACTACATAGTGTTAACTATTGTTGTGCAAAAATCGCAGCAAGAAAGGTTCTGCAATGGGGGAAGCTCAACAACAACCTCATGTCAGAGCATATATATAGTCTGCAAAGCTATGCTATCCAAGCAGTCAAAGTCATTTTCTAGCCAGCTCTCCACTGATGCATACTGCAAGTTCAATGATGGCAGATGCACTGCTACTCTTTGCCTTTGGGGGCATCCTCATACCTGCAGCACTTGCAAGAAGAGCAACCATGGAAAGAACCAGCATAAGGATTAGCAAACAACCTGAGTGAGCCTCTCTCCTGCCACTTCAGCATCTTGCTTGGACTTACACCTGAGCAGAACTACTTTGTCTACTGGCTATGTATACTTGGATCCCCTTGATCAATTATTACCTATTCCTCTGCTTTGTTCCAACACTGAACCTTGTGTTGACACCCCACTTTCCAATACTTTCTACCTTCCTTATATTTCCTCCACCCTTAATATAGATGCCTGGACCCACTACTTGCACAAGTATCCAGATTTTAAATTTGTATCTACTTTACTTCAATTGATACACTCACCTCAGATTCAATGGAGATTGCTCACTGAGTCAAAACTGTACCAATCTCAAGACAGCATTCACTGACCTCTTTGTCACTCAAACCCTCTCTGACAACATGGCCTTTCAAATTGCTAATAGGCAATGCTGGGTGACTCTCCACCATTTGACAATTTTTATGCCTCCCCATAGAGGCCACACATTGTAAACAATCCTCCAAGATCCATTGTATCCACCATCTCTTCTAGCTGGAGGGCAGCTCAGTAAACAATGGCCTCTTTGATGCTAAAGCCACTATTGCATATGACATAGTTGAATGGGCCATTAACAATCTTGCAGCATCAGGGCCAGGCTGATGCTCAAACTGGACTTGGAGTATTCCAAGTACAGTGGCTCAAAAAACTGTCCCAATGTTTTATACTTTTTGAAAGATGACATTGGCATGAAGGATTGGAAGTATCTAAAGTTTAGGTTAAATTATGTAAAGTACTATGGCATTGCAGCTACAAATTTCATCTTGGCTCATGTAATTCAAATCAAAACTGATGGAGTAATGGCCATTTTAAAATATTCACTCATTGGGACAGTTTTTTGAGCATCTTCAACTTTGCAGATTTATCCCTATTTTAGTCAGAAATAAAGAGTAAGTTGCATGTGGGAATATCAACAGAGTCATGTGACCATGTTTGGGTATATTTGGAAGTGGTTCAAGTTGGTTGAACCACATCTTGACCTTCAACTACCATCATGAAAGCTACTTCTTCTGCACAATGCTCGGAGTACCTCAAGGAGCAGCTTAGGCAGTATGAAACACCTCCTCATGGTATGCATGAATTGTGGGAGAGGGTTGCAAAGGAGTGGGATGGAATACCAGCAGAAGTATGCCAAAGACTGATAGAAAGCATGCCTAGAAGAATTCAAGCAGTTATCAAGGCAAATGGAGGACATACAAAGTACTAAATACCAAAATTAGAGATGCTCAAAAAACTGTCCCAATGAGTGAATATTTTAAA
>JAGGAP010000116.1:0-80527 GCA_017657235.1 Termitomyces sp. T73sscA | reverse complement strand
GAATGGACGACTATGTGCGGCCGCGGTGTGAACAGGTCGTGGTGGGTAAAGTTATCACCCGGAATGGGGAGCTGGCAGGTGACAAGGTGGGAGTATTGTGACTCAACACATGATATGTCATGTGACCTTAGCATGGGAGAAGTAGATGTTATCTGCAGGTTGTTGAAGACAATGGGTGGCAAAGTGGGAGCAGTGGAGTAAGAGCAGGAGCATGTGACTCAAGCACATGACTCATTAGTAGGCTGTTAATTAGTGTATTCCTGGCAATAATAAAGGACCCAAAGATATTACCAAGTTCCCAAGGTGAAAACTATCCTAAGTCTTGGAGTTTTTCTGCATAAGAACCTGTGGAAAGCTTATCAATGTAATGTGCAAGTGCTTTTTAAGTAATAAAGAACTCAGATTGCAGCATGCCAGTGAGTGCTAGTATAACAATCAAGGAACCAAGAAAGCTGTTGGACTGTGTACTGTATGTCTGGTTTTGTGGATATTGCCAGCTAAAGTGACCCGCTGATGAGGTTGCAATATGGGATTTGTGCAATTTTTTCCTGCTTGTTCTTAGTAAGTTTCAACTTATCTATTTGTTGCAATTTTAGACCGGGCTCCATGGGTACAGAAAGGGGGAATGCTTTTTGTTGCCTATGTTGTAAGACTAATCAATCAATGAGAACACTCTGTGAGATAAACACCTGTTTGCTTACTTGATCTCATTTGACCACTATGCCCACAAGGTGCTTTGGAGTACCTAAGTCTGATCTCAAGTGTTCTTTGAATTGGTTGTTCAGTTTTTTTGTACTTGCAATTGATAAGAAGTTGTCCACATGAACTCCCATGATTACTATGCCCTGGTCTGTTCTTCTGTAATAAAGACACACTTTGCATTTTAGTCATGAGAAACCTAACTTTCTCATCACCTTATTGAGAGTTTTATTCTATACCTGACCTGCCTGTTTCATATCATAGATTGGCCAGCACAGTTTGCAGATCCAATCTTTTCTTCCTTCTTTCTCAAAGCCTTTTGGTTGTTGCATGAATATATTCTCCTCTTTAGGTAAGACTCCATTTAAAAATGCAGTCTTCACATCTACTTGGGTTGCATCCCAATCTAACGCTGCTGCCATACACAGCAATATCTACTATAATTCTGTGCAGGCAGTTGGTGAGATAGTCTTATTGTAATTTCTATCTTGTACCTGTTTTTAATCTCATAATCTGTCATGTTTAATGGTAAAAACAGGTTGTCCTTTGAAAATCTTCTGTTCTGATGGAATCTTTTCACATGGTACCAGCTCTCATACCTCCATCTTCTTCAACAAATCAACTTCATCCTGATATGACTTCTTCCACCACTGCCAATTTGCTAACGTTTGAGCCTCCTCCAACGTTCTTGGAATATCAGGATCTGCCTCTAGATCGAATTTCTCAATCATGCTTAGTGTTGTCACAATTTGATTGATCTCTTCTGTACCTACATTGTCAGTGCCAATCACTGCAAGTATGGCTTAAACAAGTTTGTTTATTGCTCTATGCCTTTCTGTTTATGCTTCTCTAATCCATTTGGCAGATTCCTTGGATTTCCTTATTGCCTTCTCTGTTTGTGTCTCTACCTGATTGTTTTGAGCTATCTTTGCCATGGGGCTGAGATGCATGTAGATCTGCATAGTAGAGCAGTTCTTGTGTCAGATATGGGCTCTATAGCAGGTATGTGTTCAATGATCTGTGGAGCTTGCTCAGAGATCAGCTCTAACTTTGTTTCTGAAAACTCTACACTTGGAACCTTTGTGGGCTTGTCCTCATCAATCTGTAGCATTGTCAGGCAAGGGTTTGATTCATTAGCAATGGTTTCTATGGATGGGTAATTGGGTCAGCTTTCTGATGTCATTCTTGGGGTAATCAGCATTGGAAAAGGTGCATCCTGGTGGCTCTCAATGAACCTGACATAGAACAAGCTGTATACTTTCTTGGTAGATTGCTTATAACATCTGTACATCTTCAAGTTGAGATTATATCCTATAAGAACGCACTCAATAAATTGTTTATATACTTTGGGATTGTGTTTGTTGAAGACAAAGACATATATACAGCATTCTATTTTCTGAAGATATGAGTAATTCAGTTTTTTATTGTATCAAAGCTCATCTGGAGTAGAGTCTTTTTCAAGGGATGTTTTTGTTTTTCCCATAAAGGTGCGCAGCAGTCAAATAGAATTTGTCCCATAAGTAAGGTGGACATTTTTCTGCAATTTGCATTGATTGTGCCTTCTCCATCAGCATCCAATGCATTCTCTCAATGTATCTCATATGTGCAGAAGTGTATAGGGTGCCTACTTCAAGAATAATACCCTTTGATTTGTACCAAGCTTTGTATACTTCACCATTGAGTTCTCTATTATGCCCAGTATGCAAGATCTGCAAGGTTTTACCTGTTTCCTTTTCATGAGCTTGGGTCCAGGCTTACAGTTTGCCAAACGCATTGCTCTTTGCTTTTAGGGGGATAGACCACAGTTTATTGGAAAAATTATCAACAACATTCATAATATACTGATTTCTAGTATGAGATGTCATTGCCAATGGGCCTGTTAGGTCCACCCACACTTTTTCAAGCCTCCTTGTTGCCTTATGCCCTTCTTCCTCCTCCCACTTCTTTGGAACTGGCAATTGCACCTGTTTATCAAGGATACAGTTGTCATAAATAGGAGGTTTCATGAAAAAAGTTGAGGGCATACCATTGATTATCCCTTCTCATACAATTTGTAAGATAGCCTGGTAGTTGGCATGGCCAAGCCAGTTATGCCACATTGTTATATTAAGTAAGACATGTATTGCAAAAGCATGATCATGATAGAAGTTTAGAGCATATAGATCTTTTTTGGAAATCAATGTCCCCTGTCACAATTGTAGTTCTGGATGATCTATCTGTTAAAGTAGTGCCAGTATTGTCAAAGGTCAAAAAAATCCCAGACACTTTAGCCAATTTGCTGACACATAGCAGACAAACCATGGATTTTAGTACGTATAATGCATTGTCAATAACAATATGGGCTCCTTTACTTAAACAGAAACAGATGCTTCCAATTCCAGTGGCAGCAATGGTGGCACCACCTACACCACAAATCAGACAGTCTGGGGTTGAGTTCAGAGTAATAAAGTCTGATTTGTCAGGAAAAATGTGCATAGTTGCACCAGAATCAAGGTAGAATAGCAGAAAGTTGAGTGGTATATTTGATGGGCTTGTCATATAAGCTTGATCATTTTGTGCATGGTTGATGTAATTGCACCAGTTAACTCCTACATGCATTTCCTCCTCAACTGCAACCAATGAGTCAAATTCCAGTGCTTCAACGTCCTCAATGTGTCTGATCTCATCAACCATGTCAGAGGCAAATCTTGCAAACCCAGGTGTCATAGCTGTTGTAGCCTTTCCCCCTTGTGCAGCTATATATGCTGCAATTGCATCAGAATCACCCTCAACTATAAAGGCAAATCCACTGGATGGGGTTATAGTAATTTGTGAGCTTGTTTTTCTTGTTTCTTTCCCTTTTTGCTGTGCATTCCAGGGCACCAATCAAGCTTTTCTCAACTCCTCCACTGTCTTTCCGGACATTTCTCCTCTTTAAGTATGCACCACAGCTGAGTGTGTCCTACAAAGGCTGGGCAGCCCCTAGACTTACACGCATTACAGACCAGCTGTTGTATTTTGATGTTCTGGCCATAAAGGCCACAAAAGTTGTATCAATGAGTGCAGAGGCCAATGTATCTGCATTGATCAAAGTTTGCTCCCCTTTCAAGAACCAACAAATTTCAGTAAATCCATATTTCATCATGTCACCCATTGCAGTCAGGTCTTGTGATATAATAGATCAAATGTGGGCATAAGATTTGTCTGACAGTGCAGACAACACTGCAATCAATTGTAGAAGCTCCTTTATAACCTCTCCAGCCTAAAATGCTCTACCAACTTTGTAAAAGATCTTGTTGGCAGTCTTTGTGAGTAATTGCAAGGAAGAACACTTTGTTGTGAGTGCCTCTTGGAGTAGGCACACCTGCTGGACCAGCATGGCTCCACCATGCTGCCCTTTCAAATACTTCCACAGTTGAACTGGGTCCCATTCATCTGCACACAATTTCTGCTCTGATGGGGATATCATTTGCTTGATGAAGGAACAAGCCAGGCAATTATTGCCCTCCAGGGTGCAAAAAGCACAAAGTTTGTATGTCTGGTGTGGAGTATCAGGTGGATTGAAGACATATTCCCATAATTGCACTATTGACAGCTCCAACTCCATGCTATACAACTAGTCAACCCATTTGCTGTCATCTTTATTGAGGATGTGGCCAGTCCAGGCTGCCATAACCTTTCCAACCAGCAGTATTAAAGGATTTGAAGAATTGTCAATGCAACGCATTTTGGTGACATCTTCAGGAGTAGGCAAGACTGTTGCCTTTTGCTCAGAGGGTTGTGTCAGAGACCCAGAGTCTCCCAGTATACTTTTTCCAGCGCAAGTCATACTTTGTGCAGATAGATAGAACAGGTAGAATCAATAGTTTGTTTACACATTTGTTGTGCAAGCACAATAGCCAAACAGCCAGTTTGGGTAGAAAATTGTTGGTGTAGAATATCAGAATCAATTCAGGCAGCAATCAGGCCCATAACCTGTTAGAATCTATACTCTGTAACACCTAGTAAGTCACAGACAAATCAGTTTGTAGTCCTCAGCCTGTGATACAAACAACTAAGATTCTGTACCTAGTAAATCACAGACAAATCAGTCTGTGGTCTATGGTACAATTAGCTATTGGTATTCATGTAAGTAATCTAACTCACCCTCAGTCCATGATACAAATGGCTGAGGGTGCTTTCTGTATTATAGGCTGTATATATATCAGTCTGTAACAATGAGATATAGAGACAAAGCAAGTGTGAAATGATGTCTGGCCATGGCACACATATGGTGTGATATTACAGTATTCCAATATCACACATTACAACATGGGCTGTTTCTTGGTTTTTTCCTCAGCACTCTCCACACAGCAACCACTTCAACTCTGCTAATAGTAAATTCAACTGATTTTAGGTGGAGAGGGTGGGTTTTTCTTTGGGTCTGCATGAAATTAGGAATGGGATGACATGGAACTAGCCATAGTTGAGTACAAGTTGAGTAGTGGTTTGAAAGGACTGCATGGATACTCATCCTGTTAAAATAGTTGGTAGTGGTGAAAAATGTTGGATTTTTAACAGAAATGATTGTGTGATGTAGAGAGACTGAACACTCAACCTCAGTGTGTTAAAACCAATGTCCATCAGGGTGCAATGATGGATGTGCACAATGGATCTACTACTTCAATTGTGCTCCAATTCTACAGAATACATCAGGATCAGGTGCATTATGAGGTCTAATGGTTGATGAGGCTGGGACATGCAAAGGACCAGAATTGGTGTTCAATGAGGCAAGGGACCCCCAGTACTTAATGCTCTATCTCAACTCTGAGGAGGTCCATACACTGGGCAGTAGTACATCACAGGATGAAGATAAGCCCAGGTGGGTATTGTTGAGGATAATGAGCTTATATAATGGATAGAATAAGCTGATCAGACTTTTAACCTTATTACATCAACTAATAGACAGATCCTGTTGTAGCTACATGCTTCTCAGTGCTTGTAACACCATGTACTCTGCTTTTTTTGCTGTCTGATTTTTCAATACAAGCACTAAGCATCTTGCAAATACCTCAAGTGTCTCACCCCTATCCTCTGGAGGCCATATTCTATTGCTTGGTTGTCTACTCTGCACTCCTGCCCCCCAGAGGCTAAAATCCAACCTGCATCACAAGTGCCAAATCTTGCAGAGATCTTTTGAGTTCACCAACCTTACTGTTTTTATCTTTGTCACTCTCTATTTTTATTTTCTTTTCTGGTCACTGGCCATGTCATCAATGGATGGTACTATTTGCTTTCCCTGCCTCTTATACAAACTTCATCAGGAGGCTGTAATGGTTTGTCAGATATATTGGAATCTGTTGGAGGATAAGGCATTGCTGGAGAATTTGAAGGGAAAGGAATTGAGGAAGGTTAAGATAAGGATGGCTGAGGCTAGGGTGCTATTGATTCTTAGTGTGGAGGATGCCCAACTATGACTGACTCCAACCCCTATGTCATCTGAAAGAACCTTAGTAAGGTTTATTATGCCCATGGTTTTACCAGTCATCTTGCACTTTGCCATACCTTCATCACTGCTTCTATGAAGCAAGGCCAGACTATAGAGGCCTGGATTGGAGAAGTCTGCTGATGAGCCTCCCACAGGTTCCTGTGTAAAAAGGGCCACAACTTCAAGGTAGTTCTTACTTTGGGGACTTGGTAATAATTTTAGTCCTCTCTTATTAACCTCCACTAGCCAGCAATACGCTAATCAACCAACTACTAATGAGTCATGTGACCAAGTCACATGCCCCCACTCTTGCTGTGCCCCTCCTACTTTGCCACTCAATGTCTCCAAGAGCCTGTGAACAAAGTCTATTTCTCTCATATCAAGATCACGTGATGCATTACATGTTGAGTTACAATACTCCTGCCTCTTCTGCTGGATGGTGGCTAGCCTCCCATGCTAACAGCTTCTACCATCTTTGATATGTCCATGCTGGCATTTGATGGAAGGATAGAAGCCTCAATTTGATTGACAGCCTGTATCATTTATGCCACACTTGCCAACTGATGGACAGCTTGGAAACATCATTTGTTTCAGCATTTGCCAACACTTTGCTTAGCCCCTCTTGGCAATATTTCTCTGATGATATTTTCCTGTGACAGCCAGCTTGGTTGATTAATAGTCAGCAAAGGCTTGCCAACCCTTCCATTTTTGAATTTCTTTCATTTCTATAATTTTTGTATAATTCATGGTTTCCTACCTACGCTTTCCTCATATATTGTCACTAAGTGTCACCTAGATACTTGGCAACCTTTGAGAAGTCTTTTAATACTTTACTTTTTGTCAGTATCTTTAAAATAGTCATTACTCCATCAGTTTTGATTAAGCCAAGATGCAATTTGTAGCTACAATGCCATAGTATTTTACATGATTTAACCAGAATTTTAAATACTTCCAATCCTTCATGCCAATGTCATCTTTAAAAAAGTATAAAACATTGGGACAGTTTTTTGAGCCACTGTATGATTGCATTGAGGAAGGAAAAGTCCAGTTCTTCCACCATCTGCTATTATTGTGGAGGGCTTGGTCATTTTGCTGCTTCATGTGAAGTTAGGATAAAGTGAAAGATCAGAAGGTTGCCTGTCTTGCTAACCTTTCTGACAATGAAGACAATGAGGTAGACTATACTTTTTAGCTTCAGGGGAAGTACACTACCATAAGTGTTTCACTGGAGGGGAAGTGTTGAGGATAATGAGCTCATGATGGACAGAATAAGCTGATCAGACTTTGAACCTTATTATGTCAACTGATAGACAGATCCTGTTGTAGCTACACGCTTCTCAGCACTTGTAACACCACATGCTCTTTTGCGTTCTCTGTCTGATTTTCATTTCATTCTCCAAGGGTGGATTGCAACATCTCTGTTGTATTATGAAGGTACCTGAGGACTTGTATACTTTGTATATTCTATAACAGTACCGTGGTATCCCCTTCTAATTTCCCCTGTCATCAGGATCATGTCAAACACGCTCGTGCCGATCCATATATGAATCATCGATCTCATTTTCTGACACTTTATAAGTCAAAAAGTGGACTGGAGACTTCACATGCTCTTTTCCAACTTCGAGATCAAGCTGCCCAAGCTGGGACGCTAACCATCGCGTGGAAATCGTATCCTCTCTATAGTTACCAAACTTGGTGTTGCGGAAAACTCGGCACGCCATCATGTTTGTTATCGCAAGGTTGAAAATTGAGAACATGAAGCAGTAATAAAGCGGTCCCACCCAGGCAATGATTACGACGACGATATTGCTGGTCACTGATACCCTGAGTTCAGTGTATCGGCAAATTGAGGAGCATAGGAAATAAATCTGTAAACGGGCTTACAGATAGTAAACTTGTCCATCCTGAAGCGAAGCCCTTGAGAAAGCGGGAAGATATTCACCCAGCATCATGGTTAACTTCCGTCCGCTACCAAGAGTCCCGCCTGACAAAAGCCGCCATGATATAGCCAAGAACACAAATGTATCATTGATCGCGAAGGTGATTGGAGCGATACTTGCATACGATTTGATTTCTATGTTCACGCAGTAACTTGTTGGGCCAATGTGTACTGCGCTGGTAATAGTAGCAACAACTCCAGAGCTGCCGAGGACCGCTAGCCACAGAAGTATGAAGAAAGTCACAAGGTATCTATTTTGGTTGAAGATTGCGCGCACGCGAAGGAAGAAGAGGAAAGCTGTAGAGGAAGCTGTGACGTGATAGAGGGCACAAATAGTCTTCTGGAGCACTTGGCAATTTGGTAGCGCCGCCGCTGAACAATTATCAATAACCTGAACAGAATAAGCGATTGTAACTCACTCGAAAAGATGACACTTAGCAGAACATAAACCAGAACACTGATTCTGTGAAGAATTCAGCTGAAATGTCTGCCCAGTGTAATAGAGGCTTACCTCGAGATGAAATATACCACAGTCGGAATACCAATCTTCAATCTGAACAACAATTTAAAATCACCGTCAATGTGGATGAGAATATCCCAGATCAAGGCCTACAGCACGCAAGGACCAGCATTAAATGAACGACATCCATTGTGTGTAGAGGAAAACTCACAGAGACAGATCCCACCATCACATACGCAGCGACGGTCGCTTGATACCCTGCCACCGGGTACAAGAAAGCCATCGGTGTCAACGGGTTCAGTTGTTGAGGTATTTCTGCGAGGTTTAGAGAAGACATACTAGTAGTGGGCGGTGAGATTCTACTGAGTCGAGGGAGCTCAGGAGGTCACTTTTTCGGTATATATACATCTGTTTCAAAGCGTGAGTCTACAAGATTTCTCGGTTAGGGACATCATTTTTGTGGAGCATATCTGAAGATTCGTCAGTTGTTTGGTTGTTTATCACACACTGCCCTCCTTTCAACGACTGACGTTTCATCTCGTTGTGAGCACTGGCTAAATGTTTGCCACCAATCAGAAGAACAAAATGTTTTCTAGACGTACCATCAAATACCTCAAAGGAGAGAAATCAGGATAGTAGAGGCCAAGAAATGAACAAGAGTGTCTGCTTGAATAGAATTCACAGGTGCCGCTGCGTAAAGATAGCATCAATCCCTCAAAATCACCAAGTACCGCAGTGACCGGAGGAGCATACAAATCTTTGATGGCATATGTCAGCAAGATTCAAAAGGAAGAAGGGAAGGTGGAAGGCGCTCACTTCTCCTCTTAATAAGTTGATAATCAAAGGCTGTACAAGTGTCTTGCGTGGATCTTCCGCGCCAATCTTGTCTTGACCGCTTAGCAACCCAGAAGAGCAACACTGTCACTCTCCCGCAGGAGAGATGGGATGGTGTCTAACTTAAAAAACGTGTGTGTGTGTCGAGGAGCAGATTTGCGTTGTCATATTTGGTCGGTCGCGATGATGCATGACATTAGTACATTCGCGCCTGCTCAACCTCATCCTTGTGCTTCTCTAGACGTTCCTGTAAAGAGCCTCCTAGAAAAAATACCCAGATCAGTTGACCGAGATAAGGGGCATCACCTGATACATCCTTTCACTTCAAAAAAAAGATAGCATCAATTCCAAATAAGAGTGAAGCCATCTGTCAGAATAAGATCAGTAGAGGTGGGTAACGAAAAAGCACACACTTCTTGTCTTCAGGAGGATCTCTCCTATCTGGTACATTCTTATTAGGCTAAGATACTGACTTTGTTGTCCTTCTCATGGCCTCTTGCGCCATGCTTAAGCATCTTTAGGTAGCCCCATTCCCCTATTATTATCAATAACGCAAGATAGCAATCCTAGATAAGAGTTGAACGTTGAGGTCTTGAGGTACCAATCTGTCCCAAAGAGCAAAACAAACCTTGGTCGTATACAAACCTGTATTGTCTCTCAAATGAGCCAGACTATTATAGAATCCGAACACGGAGACCTTCGACCCATATCAACAGTCGCAGGAAAGAGTCGAGCGCGGAGTGAGAGTCTGTTTTGAACTACAGTTCTCATCACAAAGAGAACTGTAACTTTCCAGGCAAGCAGTAAATTGTTGGGGGATCAGTGAAGTCGTTGGTTCTTTGGGTCAGACTCCATTGTCCTCAAATAAAATGTCTGCTTTTTGTGGAGAAGGCCAGAAGCGTTGTAGATGTTAATAGTTATACATTTCACCACTTATTTACATGAGTCAGATATTGTTCTTCCTAGTATGGCTCATTGACCTGAATGACACACTTTGTGAGGTCCCATATCCCCGCATACATAGGCTCAAAGCCAGTCCTATCTCCGCTTGGCAGGAAAGGAGTGGTATGGAGGTCTTGTATAAAGTCGTGCCCACACAATTGGTTGACTCGCCATCTGATCGGAATCTCATCCACATACCTCAGCCACTCATCTTGTACTTGTCTTAGCCAGGATAATGGGCCGCTGGACGCAGGAAGATGAAGTTTGTTTCTCTTCTCCGGGATTTCTACTACTCTCGTCTCAATACCTCATCTTGCAGGACGACTACCGCCTTCCAGAAGGGATGAAACGCACGGGCTACGACGCTGACACAGGGCGATACTACTTCACGGATCAGGACGGGAACGTGTGGGAGGGCGCACAAGGTGCCCAGTTCAGTGAAATGACGCTTGGTGCGCTGCGTATCTTGTCCCACGTCGGCCTAATACGATGCATCATGTAGTCTCCGAGGGGAATTCGCACCCAAGTAGGAATCGGGAACGCGAGGACAATGATCTTGACGTCGAAGCGGCACCTGCACGGTCGGATGGATACCAGCCTCTCGCTTTAGATCCTGTGAGTGCTTCAATTCTTCAAGCTCACCATTACACACTAATGAACGTTGTTCCGTGCGGGTGCTTAGTCCCAATCGCACGTATCCTACAGAACCAGAGTCCTCCTAG
The DNA here is from genome assembly GCA_017657235.1 of Termitomyces sp. T73sscA. NCBI lineage: Eukaryota > Fungi > Basidiomycota > Agaricomycetes > Agaricales > Lyophyllaceae > Termitomyces > Termitomyces sp. T73sscA. Next base: position 69,485 of record JAGGAP010000116.1, on the reverse strand, counting down.
GCCGGGAAGCAACATACCGAACTATTTTTCCTTTCTTCCTTGTCATCGGTGTTCTCCTCTTAGTCGCATGGCGTCTGCTCATCTCCCCCGTCCTTTCCACGCCGCCTAGCGTATGTCCGCTTAATACCACGATATACTGGGTCCAGCCAGGTGACTCGTGCTGGGAGATTGGAAGGACACATGGATGTGGGCTCGGGAAACTGCGGGAGATAAATCCTGGACTGGATTGTGCGGCTCTAATGCCAGGGACGACGGTGTGTTTGCCAAGTCCTGCTTCCAGTCCGAATTCGAGTGCGGCGCTGGGGACGCCATGATTTCATATGAAGGAGGAAACAGTTTGGGCAGGAATCAAACTGGATATACCCCTCTGGCATGGGTATTAATGATATAATGTAATGTGTCTATATTCGACAATGGTCGAAATAAGCTTGAAACGGACATGCATGTACATCATCATAGTAGATAGTACATTATTATGCGGACTTCCTAGTAATCGAAGCATTGTTCGCTCGTTCTCCTCCATGTAATCAAGTATCATCAGTCCAAACTCTATTCTTCTGACCCAGAGCCAAGTTCCCCATCGTCATCTACACGGTTTCCAACTGAGCCTCGTGTCGATGGAACACAAAAATATACGTACCATCCGCAATATCGTCTTTTGACACGCTTTCCAGTGCCCGTGCTTTCCTGATTAGATTCCGAATATCATTTTCCTCAAGTGGTAGTAGGTCAATTGCCTCGTCTCCATTCTTATCCTTAATCCTATCCAATCCCTTGTTAACATAAACCGTAAGCCATTTATCACGGCGTACCGTGTATCAGCCCCAGCTTCTAACAAGCTCTCGACAATATGTTTTCGAAGCGCAATGTGTTCGATCCGAACGGCAAGATGGAGTGGTGTAGCTCCTTCTATCCTGTTGACAGGATCCACGTCGCATCCATCGCATGATAGTATGTGTTCTAATACGTCTGTTGATCCATGGGACACACTAGGCTCATCAGTCACCATATAGTCGACGGAGAAGCACAAGTGCAGTCGTACGCATTATGAAGTGCTGCCAGCGTCTAGAATGAGATTGCAGGAATCTTCAGAGCCGAAGGAGCGGACATACGTGTATTTCCTAAACTGTGGCCAAACAGTTGAGATCCGAATGAGGAAGCTTTAGGTATCCACGGAGATGAAAGAAGCGCACCCGTCCATGCAGTTGATATTGAAACCTCCATGCTCGAAGATTTCCAGTAGAAGGTCTTCGTTGTCTGAGCGCGCGGCAGCAAGGAGCCGTTCGTCTATACATCGAAGTAAGGATCATGGATTGAATGTGTGAAAGACAAGAAGGTCAAATATAATCACTGTTTGACGCTCCCTTGATTTCTTCCGACATAAATTTAAGACAAGACGGAGAGATTGAGAGTTGGTTGTAGTCCGATAATAGTAATAACAGCGTTGGTAGATTATAGCATCTGATTCTAATTCAATTGATTTGACAAACCAATGTCAACTAATTATTCTTTGTCGGAGTCGTGATCTCCTTCCGCCCCTTTGCTCGTGACTTCGGAAGTTGGAACATCTCATTGCACTATTGCGCTCCCACTTCTACATTCTTCGCTGTGACCTTGTAAACTTGAGATTTGGAACAATCTAGCCATTGTCGAACCCCATTCATCGACTCTTTCCTCGGTCATACTACGCGGTAGGAGGCTAGGTAGGGTGATCCGAGGAGGTTCTCCCCTGTCGTCATGTTGACTTTTCTCGTGGTGTTTACTTCACTTCGTAATCCGATTGTTCTGCTCAGAGCACTGCGTCCCTCTTGCTCAGACGATGCCGGCAACCGTACTTGAAGTACATGCAGTTTGACATGCCCTCAGGCCCAGTACCACAACGGTTGCATACCCCTCTACGCAGTGTTGAGGTCTATTGTGGATATTCCATTCCTTATCGTGTTCCACGGATACTGGAGTTTGCTGGGAACATTCAGGTTCCCGTTACCCTTGACTAAACAACCGCCACGACGTGTTCTCTCCTCCGCCGGCTGAGGAGATTAATAATAGTGGTTGGAGCAATGCCTCGGTATCTTTTGAAAAGTTCGTATGCTCTTGAACGAGCCTATGGGCAAGCGATGCAATTCTTTCCCACTTAGTGATGACTCGCATACTTCTCAAAGAATAGAGATATAACCAAGGATACCTCACAGCCAAACATTCTATGAGGATCCATCTGAAGTGGCCCTGTCAGCTTTTATTTTAATTCAGGTTCAGCAATGCCTGTTGTTCATATAATCTCATTCTCGTCCTTGGTCACTTTGGCATGACCTCCCCTTAAGCTGCAATCAATCTGATGTTCTACAGATACTCATATATTTGGAGTGTCGAGACTGATTGTGGTAACGAACAGACAATGAAGCGTAGTACAGCTGCACAGGCACAATGTAATTGTTATCGCCGAAACAGTGTACTTATTATGTCCTTGCGCAAAGGCATTGGTCGATAAAGAATGGTCCTTGAATTGTGATACTCACAGAGTGGTCGAGAGATAAGGTTTCCGGCTTGTATTATATCCCAGGATCCGTATAAAAGCACCCAAGGCAAATCCTTGTACGAGTAGGAGGGGGATAGAGATTTTTGACTTCTTAAGATACCGATACGACGTGAACCAGACCATGGTAGCCTTCCCAAGCTGTAAGTAATTCCGCGCTGATTTAAAGTCGAGCCGCGTAATAAGTAGAAGTCTCTGCAGTCAATTAAAGTGGGCCATGTTGCAAATGTTGAAAAAATGGGTTATGCCAGCGAATGATCCTATCATGATTGTAGACAACCGAAACACTTGTATAGTTGGAAGGCGCGAAGAATTGTTCGACTTTGGAAATAAAAGGGGACGCGACGCGCTCAGCTGGAAGTCCGAAGGTTGACAAGGCAAACAGTCAAAGTACTTCAAAAAACAATTTAACAAAGCTCCGACTAACTGGCCATGGCCATTCGAATTCAGCGTGCGATCGTGACGGATGTATAGAATTTTATAATTAACGCACGATGCTCAGCGCTCAGGGCTCAGCCGGATCCAAGCTATCCAAGGCTAGATCATCGATCAGCGTTCAAGTTACAATTAAATTTGAGAAACTTGTGCCATAACATGCATTAACCCATTGCTAGCTAGGGCATGGTACTCTTTTGGACCATATCCCATCTACATCGATCACAAGTCTTCCTAATTGCATTATGGACTCGAGCCATCCCGAAGAGGTAAGGACGGATCGCTGAAGTTGACTCTGATGACGAATGAAGCTGACGAGATAATTTGACTAACAGGCGGATTTAAACGAATACGAACTTATCGAGGAGGGCCCTTCTTCCACGGTATCGCGCACATGGGCAACTATAGGCTCTCATGCAGCCCAATGGGTCATTGTTAAGATCGCACCGACGGTACGGAAGTTGTCGAAAGAGCCGCATGACATCCTTAAAGAGCTTCGAATCCTTACTGAGCTCTCCCATCCAAACGTGTGTACCGTTTTTGTCGATTGGTATTGATTCAAGCTTCTCGGTATAGATAATTGAGGTATGGAGCCACACAGAGGATGTGGAGTGGTCAGAGTTACAAATCTGGGAACCGTTTATCCCTATGGCACTCTCTGACCTCTTGGCGTCGCCGAAGTTTTCACCATTCACTCCTCCGTCTTTCACCCAGGAGTCGGATGAGGAATCTGCACGAAGGCACTTCATTATTCTCGCACGGTCGATCATCTACCAAACACTCCAGGCTCTCGCGTACCTCCACAGCCCCTCAAACCGCATTGCGCACCGGGACATCAAGCCGCGGAATATTCTGCTCACGGAACAGGGCTGCGTAAAGCTTATCGACTTTGGAATTGCATGGCAAGAAGAGGAAGAAGATGAAATCAAGGGGGACCTGTGGCCTGAACGGCGGCCCAAGATGTACTTTGAGGTGTCTACCAGGTACTTATTTCTGTTTTTTCCCTTTCCTCCCGTTTTTTTATCACCCGGTCTCTCTTATAGCCCATATCGTGCCCCCGAACTCATTTTTGGCACACGCGATTACGACGCCTTCGCGATCGATCTCTGGAGCACCGGTGCAACTTTTGCGGAGTTCTTCACTCCCCTCCGGCTTCGCTCTGATCCTGATCCTGACGATAAGCGTTCGTACGATGAGAACGAACAAGAAGAAGAGGAAGAGGGAGGGACGGAGATGCGTGCCTTGGAGCCATTCATTCTACCTAAGTACCTCGCCGGGTCCCAAGAGACATGTTGGGAGAGGGATACGTTATTTGATGGTACGCGCGGGGAACTCGGACTCGCGTGGAGCATCTTTAAGATCCGGGGAACACCAACAAAGGGTAATTGGCCTGTAGGTACCTTGTATCATGTTTCTTGTCGACCCGCTTTTTCACCTCTTGATATTTTAGGCATTTGAAAACCTCCCAGACTCAAAGGGCGTTGAATTCACTGTCGTGCCCGCTGTTCCACTCGGCCCACTTCTTCCCAATCTCCCCGATGTAAATGCTCAGATTGATGCGCAGATTGATGAACCAGTCGGCTTGTCTCCAGTTCACTCTCCAATCAACGACATGAAGGATGGCGTATTAGACCTCGTTGAGAGGCTGCTCGTGTATCCCGTTGAGAATCGCTTATCTGCAACTAAGGCCCTGGATCATCCGTGGTTTAGTGGAAAGTATGGGCTGATCTTGCCCGTCGGGTACCCGCGAAACTTGCTGAAGAAAAAAGAAATGGTACTTGAAGAAGTGGAAGGAAAGCCGTTGGGATATTGGGTACAGAATGTTATGCCGCAATGAGCCTCATTCATACATGTGAATTATTTTTGGATATCAAGCCGGTCGCACCAAGATATATCTTTCATACAGCAGGCGTTCTCCTGGAGAGCACTCATTTCCGGTAAACCAGTTTGGAAGATCAATTTGGAAGATCAGCTTAATATATATTCCTACTACTACTAACTACTGCGTCAAGGAAAGCACTTGCATTAGTGTAACTATGATCAACTTCACTATACATGCCCATTTGAAGCCTGTGGAAGGTTGCACCATGTTGTCACCGACAGTATCGTATTGATTCATCATGCATTAACGCCAACATACCAAAGTACATCTTCATCAACAGCTTTGATTCATATAGTTGAATGGTCTCCCCGATCATGGATTTCATTTGTCCGCTACCCGACCCGACTCAGCTCGAAGTTGTTATGTTGGATTGGAGCGTGATCTTTCTGGTAGGGAGTAATCATGCAAACATGATATAAAACTTGACACGAGTCACTTTTGTGGACTCACTTCAAGTGAAGGGTTTGAGAGATAGTAGCTTTCTACAGCCATGTTCCCACAAAGAGGTGGCCAAAACCTGATGGTTCAAAACTAAAGAGTGTTAAGGTTACATACAAAGACAGAAATTACTTTTCTAAACCACTAAACGGTTTTAAATGATTTTAGTGACCAGAAAGACCACTGAACACGTCTGCTTTAGTTAAAAACGATTCTAAGAGGAGAGTTAAGAAAGACATGAGGTTTGTCCAAGTTTACTCTCCAATCAACAACAGCCACGTGCCTGTTCGACAATTTCTCTTGTTCTCATTCTTCGTCCCTGTTGAACGTGATGTACGGCTCATCGGCTGCGCAAAAGGCGAAAAGACGAGCATATACGCGCCCAGAACTCTCAGAAGAACAGAAGCAGGAGATAAAGGAAGCGTTCGAACTCTTCGACACGGACAAGGATGGCTGCGTCGACTACCATGAATTGAAGGTCGCGATGCGTGCATTAGGGTTTGACTTGAAGAAAGCAGAGGTGTTGAAGCTGCTGCGAGATCATGATAAAACCAATCGTGGGCTCATGGACTTTGAGGACTTTGCAAAAATCAGTACGTATTGACATGATCTCTTTTTTTCCTACCGTATTCTACGCGTGTTTTCTTAATTCATGTTCTTCGTTCGCGGATTTGACGCGTTTTCTAACTTCTTTTGTTGTTAGTGAGCGAACGAATACTTGCACGAGATCCTATGGAGGAAATTCGACGCGCGTTCCATTTGTTTGATGATGACAACACGGGCAAGATCAGTCTTAGGAATCTCAGAAGAGTAGCGAAAGAGATTGGAGACCGGTTGGAGGACGACGAGCTGTATGTTTCTACTCGAATACCAATCCTCGCTTGCTAATGCCTGTTATGGATTACAGTCAAGCGATGATAGATGAATTCGATCTCGACCAAGACGGCGAAATCAACGAACAAGAGTTCTTCGCGATAATGACCGACGAGGCCTGAACTCTTTCCTCTTCCCGCGCTTCCCCATCGTACTACTACTACTATTATCTGCAGTCACCATCTCGTTACCATCAAGTTACCCCGGCATCACTATTTATTTCTGTGTCACTGCTCTGTCTCATCTGGTAGCATCGTTGTGTATGCTATTTCTTCTTCCATGCTCAGAAGTTTTCTTACTTACTATAGTTGATAGAAATCTAGCTACTATAGCTGTACAATCAGTCCAGCTTGTAATTATATGGCCTTCCAATGAAGTTCATGTCGTCGGCTTCGCGCTATGACTGAATGAGTGATTGAATGATGCTTGAAAGTTCATGGATGACAACTTTTTCTTGACTTGCTGATTTCAATCCGTTTCATTGAAGCCGGGGACGTCAAAAAGGAAGGAGTCGTTTCCCAGGCCTTGATGTCTTGAAGTATCAAAGCCTTGTCGCTTCATGTAAGATGGGTGGGTACTTTCATTATATACGTGAAGCTGTCAACAGCTCTCAGAAATTTTCTCCGACGTTGCACGCACAGCAAATCTCCACAGGAATAAGTCCCAGCAATTGTATTCACCACTCCACTTGTATCCAACATTACAGCTCCGCTATTCCCAACAAGCGTAAAGACTCAAAATGTTTGTTTACGTCCTTGGTATGCGGCAGATCCTCCTGATCAGGCTAACGCTGCGGGTTACAACTCAAATCACACGGCACGTTCCTCAAAATTATCCACGGCCACCACGACTCTAACTTTCCCTCACATCGGGCACCGAAATGGGCCATATTTTCGCAGCATGCGCACATGGTGAACAGAAGATGGGCGCGATAAGCGATATCGCGATTATGATAAGTAGAGATATTTACAGTACGCGAACAAGAGATCAAGGTTAAATTCTTCTCTTATTTCTTTTATTTTTTATTTTTATTTTTTCCCATCTTTCCCATCCAGGCACCAGGACCCGGTCGTTTGATTCTTCTTCTTGATTCTCCACAATTGGCAGGTGATGGTGATGGTGATGGTGATGGTGATGGTACTCAAAAAATGAAACGAAAAGAAGAAACCGTGGGCTCGGGGTACATAAAATTAGGTACGTACATATATGTAACAACATAGGGCGTTTTGATCCGGCTTGTCATGCCAGCAACGTCCCCGTCCTCCGATGGCCTCAACTTTTTTTTTTTTTTGAATTTTTGCGTATGATAACAAAATTATCTTATGTACTACCCCCCCCCCCCCTTCACGCGTGCGTGCGTGTGTGTGGAGCGGCCGGTGCACTTTGCTTTATTCCATTCGATTCGATCCGAACTTGATTCGCTTCGTGTGGTCATGGTCCTGTCTTGTTGTTGTTGTTCCTTTTTTTTTCGCCGGGGTTTTGATTGATAAATAAATGATTACTAATGGCCGACAGTGGCCGGTCCCATCCATCACCCGCGCACGACGTGCTGCACCCAATTTTGAATCCCGAATATACTAGTATATAATTCATTATCATAGCATAGCATAGCAAGCATCGCTAAAGGGATCACGCTGAACAAAAAAGTGCTGCAAAGAAAACCAATACATAGTACATACGTACAGAGCGATCGAAAGTCGTGCCACCCACGGGGAAAGGTCCCATCGCATCGCATCGCATCGCATCGCATCGCATTAGACCGCGCCTAAACGATCATCCCCGAACTATTTTACCGGTACCCCACATTCCAAATCCAAATCCAAATCCAAATCCATACTTGACATATATAGTATATACTTACATACGAAATACGAAATACGAAATACGAAATACATACGAATACGGAAGGAGCTCCGCTGCGCCATCCCCGCATCCCCGCACCCTGCATCCCCGTACCCGGGTATCATGCGTACGCGTGCGCGTGGAGAGGGGGGTTGTACACATCAAGCGCTGCTTAATCGTGTTGGCAAAAAAAAAAGAAAAAATCAAACCCACGCGGTTATCATACACAACACAACATACATGAACCGGATCCCGATCGCGGGCACCTCCTTGCCAACGCAGCCACACGACACACGACACACGACGCGCATCAGAAAGAGAAAAAAAAAAGAAGGAACAAAGAACAGACGGACAACAGACGTTTCGGATCCCACATGCACATGAGCCAATTACACTTACTTACTTACACAAATGAATGACGATTGATGATGATGATGATGGATTCAAACGATGGATTACTACTTACGAACAACTAGACGGGTATAAAGTAACGAAACGAAACGTAAACGAGCTGTAGAAAAAGAAGAAAAAAGTATGTACACGACGTCGTGCAGAGGAGTAACAAACCGGGTTGACAATGATAGTGCGGGTGCGGGTGCGGGTGAGAATGCGAATGCGGTATGCGCGTACGTGTGTGTGTGTGTGTGTATGCTGTTGATACAAAAACTCATAGTCAAAAAAAAAACGCATCTACGAGTGACGAGCAGGCAGGTAAGCAAGCAACAGAAAAAAAGGTACGTCGAAGCAGAAAAAAACGCGAAGACACGAAACGAAACGAAACGAAAAAAACGACCACAGGTCCAGGTCCATGTCCAGGCATCAGGGTCGGATATATACGATATGTATAGAATAGGATATGATATAATAGCGTATGTAGGACTTGCAGTAGGAGAAAGAGCCCGTTGGAGGTTCTCATAATTGTGCAGGTGATAGTCCAATTATGCGAAAAATGCGGGATGCGGATGATGTAGATGCGGTATGGTATGTGGTATGCGATATGCACGGGGAAGCAGGTCGTGTCGTGGCTAGTCATGAATGCATGCATGCGTATACGAACAAAGACGGGGCAGGCACTGTGCACACGGAAAAGAAACCAAAATTTTTCGTACAGATCCATCCAAGAGAGAGAAAAGTCGCAGCCACAGAGAGCCTGTCTTTGTGCCTGTGTGTCTACGCCTGGCCGTCTTTGGCAGTGGTAGGCGGCACATAGTCCTTGTGCACACGCATATGCTGTCCGAGATTATCATGCCGACTGAAATCCTTCCCGCATCCCGGATACGGGCACCGATGTGCTGCAAAAGCCAATCAGTCAACGACAAAAACGCAACTCCCGCGCAAAGACTCACGCTTTTCGTACGTATGTATGCTCCTGATATGCCGCTTGAGGTGCTCCCCGCGGGCAAAGAGCTTGCCGCACCCATCGACGTCGCACGTATACGTGCGCATGTTCTTTGGCACCTCGCCCGGGGCGGCGCCCTTCTTCTTGCCCTTTGCGGAAGGCGGCGCGGGCACGTGCGCGTCGAGGTCGTCCTTAAAGTCCTCCATGGTGGGCACGCGACGGCCGCGGGACTTTTTGGTGAGGTTTGGCACGGGGATGGGGATGGGCAGGGACGTGGTGGGACGGGCGCGGCGGCGCGGGGGGGCGGTGCTGGTTACCGACACGGGAGAATACGGCTCGGATGTAGAGGGTGAGACCGACGTGTGTGAATATGTCCGGCGGGGGCGGAGCGGCGGAGAAGAGTACTGCTCGTTCTCTGTAGAGGCGGGGTACGGGTTGAACCTGCCCGAGCGGAGACTGCGGCCCTCGAGGGGACAGGAGGACGAGAGGGCTGTGGGTGGACGGCGGAGGACATACTCTGGATCGTCGTCGTCTTCGCTTTCGAGGTCGTCGTCGTCGTCGTAGTCGTCGTCGTCTGGCCAGGGACGGGGCTCCTCGGGCAGTGGGACCTCGAGATCGTCCTCGCCATCTGCGTCTGCGTCAGGGCCGAGCTGGTCTGGGGCGGGGTCGGGGGCGACCCACTCGTGTGGCTCGCTGACAAATTGGGGATCACACAGATCAACGTAGACAGGTTGCTGGGGCGTCGGGGCGAGATCGACGTAGGGCGGGTAGGTGGAGAGACGGTACGAGCTATATTGGTATTGGACCTGCGGGGTCACGGGGACAGGCGAGTGGACGATCGTGGGCGACTGCTGGCGCTGCTGGTGGAACGCAGGCGACACAGGCGGGATGTACAGCGCCAGGTGCTTCAGTCGCTCAGTCTGGCTCGGCGGCGCGGCGCGGTACGTCTGCTGGAACGCGGGCTGGTGCTTCTCGGGGGCAGACCAGCTCATGTCATAGTACGGCAGCGCGGCAGCAGGCGGGGGGTACAGCGCATAGTCATCAAGAAGCGAGTCAAACGTCTCCGAGCTGGCGGCAGACGTATATGCGGTGTTGATTGGGTCGGGCATGGGCAACGCAGGGGGGTTCGCCAGCCAGAGCATGACGACTTTATGTCAGATCCCACTCCACGGCATCGATCGACACTCCAAGCTCAGCTAAAAACCTTGTCCATGTCGATCGATCTCAGATCATCCACAACACACCCACACACCCGACCCCCGCCCACCACTGCGCCCCAGGGACCAACAATCAATTCATTCCCCACGTACATTCAATTTCCAATTACGTGTCGTTCCTGAGTTGCCTGATCTTCCTCTCCAGAATGTCCTTCCCATTGTAATCCGGATCCACCAGCCCGGTCCACCCGGTCTTCTCGTCTTCTCGCGCCTCGAGGCTCGTCACTCACGTCCCACAGAGTTGCTATCATAAACTGCGTGAAATTCGGATCCCTTGTCCTTGTTCCTGTAATGATCTCTTGCTCCAACAACAAGACGCCGTTGCTCCTTTAGGCTGGCCTGCTTGTGGCGCGCGAAACTGCCATACAGTAATCCGCTTGTCATGTCAGCTCAGCACAGCACAACAGTGTCACTTACGCAAACACTGTCTTCTCAACGTCGTCTCTCCGGGTCGTCAATCCAATGTTCGGTGTGCACCTACCTCCGTACCCCACGCACGTTATGGGTTTACGCTACCACCCGATAATGACGTTGTGGGTGCGATGTGTGACTCATGCTTCCTTCCATCCATGTTTTCATCTGTCTGCCTGGCGCACCCTTCGCTGCTTTTCTTCCGTCACCACACGATTGCCAACGCACGTTTGCTCGCTCGCTCCTGCGTGCGGTGGTGCATGGTGCAAAGTGGTCTAGACCCCATAATTGACGCCGTCATTAGAAACAAAGTTATACCAGTTGATCACCCGCGAATGCGTCATGCGTATGCTCGTTGCGTGTTGCGTGTTGCGTACTAAGGCTAAGCTACCATCCATTAAATTTTAATAACATCCTACACCCAAGCTTGTACGGTGGATCTGCCCCGTGTGTCTGGCCCGGACCGCCGAGATCCCACCGAACGAAACAAGCAAGCGACTCTGACGATGGCAATGACGGATAGCGATGGCGATGGCGATGGCGATGGCGATGGAGCCGCCTATCCTATCTCAGAGTGTGCAGTGCGCGTGGTATTGGTCTTGGTATTCCCTCGTTACCAACCCACACACGGAAGGGAAGACACCCCTTCCCGCTTCCCTTTAGAAACAGCATAGCATCGAATCCAAAAATGCCTGCGTGCGTCAACCATCATGGGAAGTCGCGAAGACGCGAACCACGAGAATCACCCCACGAGAATGTGAGCACATACATAGGGACGCCCGGAGCTTCGCGCGAGGTCTTCAAGATGAGGCCACGAGAACGCGCGAGGGCTCACCCACCTACCCGCGCACGCATACCGGGGAAGTGGGCTTTTTTAGCTTCGTCTGGATGGGATGTATCCGAGTCCGCGATGGGAGTAGTCGGTGCGTGCGTTTTGCTTTTGTGATCGTGATCCCTCCGGGGAGGGATCTACCTTACCTTCTTTCGTCGTGGAACGAGTGCAATTGCGCGCGTGCACGTGTTGCGTCTGGGCTATTTACCTACCATCCCAAGTGTTTCTTTTCGGGGTTTATGTCGTTGACAAAACAAAACGAAACGCACACATGTCCCTACGCCTACAGCTGCATCCTTCCCCAGGATCTCCATATACCCACTTACCAACCAACCAACCAACCCACCCAAACCCACTCTTCTCAATGGCGCCATCACCACACCAACCCGCGCTTCGAGTTCTTTTTTTAATATTACCATCTCCCACAAAAGCATAAACGCACAGACGCACAAACGGCCTCGGTTCGATATCCGCCCTTCCCTTCTTCCCTTCCCTTCTTCCCTTCCCTTCTATTCGTAAGTAGGACATACTTACCTACCTACCTACATACACACACACATACATACATACATACACGCAAGCTAGTCGTATACGTCGTATGTACATGGATGGATGGGCTTCGCTCAGATATCTGATCCCCGCCAGGAACGGGAACGGGAACGGGAACGTTCGTTCGTTCGGATCGGTACGCCGAAAGGCGCGCGCGCCGTCTCGGGATCTCGGACACGGCTCCCGACGGCCTTCGTCACGGTGGGCGTATGGACCATGTACATGCGCGCGGGAGATCCACGCAGCGAGGCACGGGACACACAATAAATACACTGACTAAGGGTTTTTTTGTCGTGAGTCGGAATTTGGTAACTATGGTATGGTATGGTATGGTAAGTTGGCGCCGCAGTGGTCTTCCATGAGTCGACACGGCGCACGGGCTTTCATTCATTCGTTCATTCATTCATTCATCATTTAATTATTGATATGCTCGTGACATAAAGCTCTGCACTCGATCGCATTCGCCAAAATCTTGGTTATACTCAGAAGCCAATCAGCTGGATAGAATATTAAGAAGTCCAGCCTAGTCAAATGTCCAGTATGCTTTTTGGAGCTTGAACGTGCCGTAAAGCATTTCATTGATGATGTATGTATGTATCAGAAGCGTTAAACTATCAGATACGATTAGATGTGTGTGGATCAATAAATAGATAGATCCCATGGCGTTCATTATTGTGGCGGTGGTTAGACTCGAAACACAATCTATCGTGATGATTGCTTATCACACCCACCTGTTGCATCGGCGAGTTAGTTATCCCAACAAAGCCGTTAATACCTGCCTAGCCTACCTAGGTCTGAGAACACGAAAAACCTGTGCCGATCAGTAAGTATGTATTCAACTATGCTTTGCCAATACCTTCGGCCTCGGCCTCGGAGAACAAATATCTCTAGATGTGTAGTCTGGGATGAATCATGATCAGAACATCAGTCAAGTTGAATTCCACGTGCAAATCCGTGTGTATATATACAGCCATTCCTTGTGTTCTGAGTTCTCGAGGGCGGTTCCGTGGTGTGCAAGCGCCTAATAATAGGTCTCCGAGCAAGGATAGGCCGTAATTTTATGCGTGTCGGCGGATTTTGTTATGAATAGACAGACGAGCAGGCACCCTGTGCTTCGATTGATATGATTCAACTCCGACGATAGTTCTTTGTAGCGCCGAGCAATTGGAGATGGTTTTTTTGGGTCGAGATAGGTGTGTGAACGGCTTGGATTAGCCTTTTTGTTCTGTGAAAACAAGTCCTCGGCTGACTGATAATATCCTACCTAAGGTATCGATTACTGAAGCGACAGATACATTTGCTGATTATTGTGACAAATACGAACCTAATCTGTCATGGAGAACACCCTCCACGTAATTGCAACGCGAGCAAGTGAAATATATATAATGCTGAGAAGTAAGTACCACGTTCGCTGCAGCAGGTGAGAAATTCCCCAGCGAAAGAAGGGAGGATTTTCCATCTTGAGCGAATGATTGTTGGGAACGATAGACGATTCCGATGTGCACGGCTAGGCATGCAAAGATTACCAGAAAGGTCAATGGAGTATATCGCCGACACCATGCAAGCATAGACGAGTCTGGAAATCTCTAGACGCGTCTTTACACCCGGTCAAGCGGTATGCAACTAACGGCACGGCGTAACCTACCTCGAGCAAATCTATGATTTATGGATGGGAGATGCCTGACCAGCTGACTTTCTGTTCACGAGGGCCCTGCGTAGAACATCATTCTCCATGAAGTGGCAATGATTGAATCTATCCCAGAATCAACCTTTTCATAAAAGCTTCATTCTTGAGAAAACCCCGATCACAGATAGTGGAGCTCTATCAGGGTCTAGGCTAATGTATCCCAATCATTACAGCCAAAAACGTCATGGACGATATATCCTGATGAGCACACGGCTATACCGCAAGAGATCGGTGCAAGGTTCTATGGCCGACTACGATTATCATATCGGACAGACGTCACTTCTCTCCAGGGTTAGAGTCAATATGGCCAGGATAGCAGTGTCCCACGAAGCTCCGATAGCACGATGGAAGAAGAAGAGCTTACGAGCATAGGAAGACATACTCAGTTCATTTGCGCAGTACAAATGGAGTTCTAGTCGATTCACAAGCGTAGAGTGCTGTCGTAAATGACGAGAACACACGATGCTATCAAACTGTAAGGTCTCCGCGGTGGGCTGCATGGAACCACCTTGTCATTGATACAGTCCGACTGTTTGAGTTCAGAGGAACACATGACCCTCACGAAGGAGATCCAAACTAGGAATAATGATGAATGTCGATCAAGAAGGAATACCTCAGCGACAGGCCAAGTAAAAATACTTCTTGACCTGTTGAGGTGATCCCATGATCTCCGAATCTCAACCATCAGACCGTCGTAGTTCGAACTTTAACTTTGACAAAAACACTCACCAACAAAGTTCCTGGCACGGATTCCCTGAGCATGTGTTACTAAACCTAAAACAAACTGCAGTAATGAGGAATGTGTCATTCGACTGCCTCTCCACCTGAGGACGATATAAAGCATCATGACCTATACAACGTCTCTTTTGAAAGTAGATTCTTTCAACAATTGACAGTTCGCAAGTCCAGCTTGCAGGCACTATCCCAAGCGGTACGATAGAGGACCGAAATTTGTCTCGAGAGCCTCACCTATGTGAAGACCACGAGACGACCTGATACAGCGATTGAGTACGCAAGGCAAGTCAAAGTGGGTCCGGAGAGTGATACAGCGAACCACGCTGCAGAATTTATGGAGAAGATAAGCTTTACATGACGGTCAAAGGAACTATCTGCCCGGAATTCTTGTCCTCGGAGTGGATAATCGCTAGCTGATGGAATAATCAATTGAGCAAGTTGACTCAAAAGACATTGATTGAGTTTTCATATCTCAAGGGGATAGAAGTCGACAGGCCTTTTGACGTCAATTCAGATTTGGACACATACATTCTCGGATGTGTTCAGCATGCACAGAGAAACCAGAAATGGTAGCACTAAAATATATACGGAATGTCATTAAACCCGAGGGGATGTCGAAGGGATACGTACTATACAGTAGCGCTGCAAAGAAAGCCAAAAAAAATAGCGAGAAGGATCACTTCCCAAAGCATCCATCTGGGGATAACAATTTATGAGCATTAGGACACGAAAGATGCACGGCAATGGAGTGGACCGGAACTTGTGGATTGTACTTGTTCCGTTCATGCAACGCCTGAAAAGACAACATCAGCAAGTAGGCGGTAAACACGAGGCAATCAGGTCCTACACACGGAGTCGTCTCCACCTCGGGTTGTCTGTCCTAACATCTCGCCAGATGATTACGGTTCATAGTACGTGGAGACATCTATCTTAACTCAAACTGCTTCTTCGCACACATGACACGATTTCATACACAGTGGGCCTTTGAAGATGAATACAGGGCGGGTGCTGTCGAGAAAATCGTCAAAGATATCCAGATTTAACGACCTTGAGGAAGTGGGCGATATAAGGCTGCCTCTTTCCAAGGACTTCAATATATGAATCCTGAGCCTAAATGTCGGTCGCACGTGCCCAAGTCACTTGCACTCGAGCTATAACGTTTATTCTGGAACCATGGATGAGAAAGAGCAAAATCACGATGTGCTTCGATCGATTGACGAAACTTGTGAGAAAACAGCCGCTTCCTGGGCAAAGGTTTTCTCCTGTTTTGGTTACTTGGGCAATGTCTACATGCTAGAATTGCCGACTCGGACGAATAGCATGTTAGTGTTGAATACTTCGTGCTGCAACCGCGATGGTCAGTGGACAGTCGACTCATGAGTTGTCTGAGTTCATAACGGTTCGCCTGGCTTTGTTGATTTCTTGTTATTCGGTGGAGAAGAAGAACTTCTCACTGTCGACGAGGAATGCTCACCTCTGTGCTAAAATTGCTTTGACAGGCAGGTAAAAGACATAGCGCTAGATACTTACTTTATACAGATTACAAGTTTGGCTTCTTGATACACTATTTGGCGACGACTGGTTACCCAGCAAAAGTAATTAGATTCGCAAATCACTCTGAGTGCTGCTAAACATCCTTGCGGCTCTCGTGTTTTCTGTGCTAGAAGAGATGACACAGACTAGTCAGCCCAAGGTCGTCAGTGACGCGGCACTTGAAGATGTCATCCATTTTAAACACTAACACACGTTCTTCGATGCAAGAATCCTGGGTATCAATCGCAAGGATGGAAAGAACGTCAACATTCTGACGAAGATTGAACAACGATGGGTGTCCTTACTAGTCACGTTTCGTGTTATGAGAGCCACGTGGTCAACAAAAAATCAGCTTCCGTCCCAATTTGTCTCTAACTCAGGGGCTTCGACTTTAGTTCAGCATCTTCAACCTGCAACCTCCTCTCCTCGAGGTTTCCTTGCTACTCTTGGGATCTAGTGCACTCATTACGACGGCTTAACAGCGTGTCAGGTCCTCGATTTGCTCTTCTAGCTATCTGACTGTTTCCCAATCGTTGCCGAGCCCCTGTCGCAGTTCTCATTTAAGAAAATATGCACAACGTTCGTGAGCTGAGTTCCTTGAAGAACGCTCAAGAGGATGAGCTGTGCGTAGAAGGAGACTTCCATTCAAGCAACGAAGGGGTATGTGTTCTCTTTTGTCCGCTGAGAAATGCTATGCGTCTGTTGACTTTGTTGTGCAGAAAACATCGAGCCAAGAAGAATTAATAAATTCGATTGAATCAACGAATAACCCCAGGAAAGCTTCATCTCCAGTCCGTCGACCGCTTACGAGGTCCCAGACTGGCACTGTAACCAAACGTCGTCGACCTGACGAAACCCCTTTACCCGAAGGCAGGCAGAGGTCCACTCGGACTCCTAAAAAAATCAAGTCAGCTTTTGATAAAGCTCTTGAAACATCGAGTAATATCACTTCCAAGGAAGATATGGTTGCGATTCCAATACTACGCCAAATATCAGCGCCTAAAAGCAGCACGCCTGAGCCTTCGAATGCGTCGACCGTGGAAACCCCTATTGCTCACTCCAGTTCCAAATCTCGCGCCAATCTTCCTATACCAGTGCCCAATTTGACCAAGAAAAGCCGTGGTCGTCGCGTCCCTACGAAACTCGGTAGCGAGGCTGGCACCCCTGTCAATCCTAAAGACGCCACCCGGCTATACGTCTGTAAAGTAGAAAATTGTGGAAAGTGCTTTCATCGAGGCGAGCACCTAAAAAGGCACATCCGTTCCATCCACACACATGAAAAACGTGAGTTTATCAGACAGACCTTCTACCTTTTCTTCACAATGACGCTCAATACGTGCTCTTCGTGTGTTACGTTTGTACACAGCCTTCAAGTGTACATACACATCCTGTAACAAGCACTTTAATCGACATGACAACCTCCTTCAACACCTAAAGGTCCACAGAGATCTTGCAACATCTGACACGAGCGCTGCGGATGACCTTGGTAGCCCCGTGGAACTGCGCAGAATTTCACCTTCGCCCCTATTTGTCGAACCACCCCCGTCCCAACTGCAGCCCTACTATCCGCCATACGATTCTTACGAAACATCCATCAAGCAGGCACCGATGTCTACAGCATTCCATCAATCTCGTGCCCTTTCTTTCCGCAGTTATGACGCGTCGTACTCGTCAATAGTTGAGCCCGCGAGTTTCAGAACCAACATGGCCGTTTCCTCGCTTCGCACTGAAATTCCCCAGTCCCCTCCAAAGACTTCCTGATCGTCAACCGTCTTTATTGTACCTGTCCTTGGCTTCATTCACTCATAATTTTAATCACACAGCGATCATCTTTCACATTCCATGTGTTTTTGGAGCTTAAATATCATTATATTTCCCTGTCACTTCTCGCTCATAGCATACCATTACAAGCTATTATAAACCTCTCCTCGGAATTCGACTTCCACGTTTGTCATATGCCGAATTGGACCCTCTATGGTGTATGTTCATACCCAGATCTCTACTCGTTACCAATCTATTTGTAATGCCAGTGTCCCGTTGCGAGTATGAATGTCTGAAGATGAACGAATCCCCCTATGACGTCAACGTTGTGCTTGGTTCATCTCAGCGCCGGAGAGGGACACAGCTCATATGTGCGTGGCAACGACAAAAATTCATGGATGAACATATCACAGGTTGGCCAGAATACTTACGAGGCTGTTAAGAATAGACTGGTAAGACGAGGCTGTTAAGAATAGACTGGTAAGAATAATAAGAACAGTCTTTGTCGACAGAGGCTCCTGTGATCTGGCACCAGATAACAGAGTTTACACATAGACACACGCGTCCTGGGTTCCTCATCCCAGTCCCGGAGCTGCCGAAACAGGGTCCTGTACGCAGTTATGCCCTATTAGGTTTGTCTTTCCAGATCAGTGGCGAACGAGGCACGTTTCTAGGTGACGGGCGTGGAGGTAGAGGATTGGAAAAATTAATATGATGCGTTCGACGCCAGCTCGTTCCATTTGACGGCATAGTGAACTGAGAAAGAAGTGCACGTTGATTCAAAAACTAAAGAAAATCATTATTTCAAGGGAGACTGAGAGAAACATAAAGGATTCAGACCTTTTGGTCGATGTGAATGATTTGTCCCAGCATGTTCTGGTCCGTGAGATTCAGTTGGATGAGAGTAGAATATGCATCTTTGAAGGTTTGGAAGAATGCTCCAACCTTTGATACTGACTTTGCGACTTCATTTTCTGGAACTCGCTGATTTAAGCATACGAGATGTGGCGAGGGAAGAAAAAAAACAGACCTGGATTGAGAAGGCACCGGATAGATAGCGTTTCGCTTTCCTCTGACTTTGGTAGCAGTCTGCCAGGAGAAGTAGCAGAGGATATATACGACATTGTGTAATCAAAGGTGAAGCCATAATAGAACATGAAGTCGATGAGGAGGAAACCAAGGGATTCTGACTCCATAGGCTTGTCAATAAAATCTTGTGAGCGATGACTTGGGTTTGCCTATGTGTATATATGATCAATAGCGAAACAAAGGAGAGAAATAGTTGTACCTGAAGAAAGTGGATACATAGACAAACCAGAGCATAACTTCCCATTCCACCTCTAGAGGCATCATTCAACTTTCTCTGACGCAAAAATCCCTTTAAGAGGAGTATAAGTGGTCGTAGGGCAGGTATCCTTGCGAGATAGTCATTAATGACTTCAACTCCCCTGGCTCCAGACTCGTCGTTGACGTTGATATCGACGCTGAGAGAGCCTGTAAAGGGTCAACATATCTACCGTATTTCCGCTGTCATGATTGCTGACCATATTCTTCCCGGGTCTCCAAGATAAGAATGGGTACTTTTGCGCGATGATTTACAAAGGCATTACTCGTAAAAGTCGTTGACTTGAACTGGCTAGAGAGTTGAAATAGCACCCTCTTCACATCGGTTTCAGTGACGCGTGATAACTTTATAGCCACGTCTAAATCACTATGCACAAGTGAGTGCGTATCCGGGTCATATCATAAAACCACCAACCTTGTTGGTAGACAGAGACCTGTCGCAGAACTCCCATACACACTGACCACCGCGCCGTTAAACCTTCCATGTATCACACTTCGTATTCCTGACATCAACATTTCACGAGCCTTCTTTTCATTAGGCGTTTGCTGCATGTACGTGAGATATGCGAGTATTTCGTAGTGCAACCTGGTTCATCAACTCAACTCTGGTTCTGCAATAGAGGGCGCAGGCACGCACCTATGCTCCGCGCCATTGTATTCCGAGTGCTTGTTGAAGAGACTCATCCATGGTATTTCCCTGAGCTCATCCATTTCCGCTAGAGGTCTGGATGGTGATGTCATGTTCACTGATCCGGCCCGTCGGTGAGACAATTTCTCCTGTTCACGTCGTCTACTTCCCTCTTTTTTAGAGCCATGAACCGAGTATGGGAGACTTGTCCTTGACCGCCTGCGATCTTCGCGGTTGTTATTAGAGTTCGATGATTCTTTCATGACATCAAGTGGAAGCTAGACACCTCCGACTGTTGTTTCTTTCCCAAGAGACCACCGAAAAGGTACGTGTAGGAAGATTAGGAAAGAAATCCTTAATCAACAGCAACTAGTTGGCGTGGGGATGATGAAAGCTCCAGGCCAGCCTGAGAAACGGCGGTGACGGCCGCGTACAACGGAAGGGATGATGTGGCTGTGTGGCCACAACCTAATCAATTTTTAGGCTGCACTTTTTTCTCTGCCTTTGCCAACTCGCGTAAGGATAGAAAACTGAAGTCAACCACGCTACAATAATACTCCTATAATTCAATAACGCGGACTCCGCACAGGCAGAGTCAAATCTTTCAAGATTCTCCTCTGCATCCAGCCTTCCAGGGTTTTTGTCAGGACGAGCACTCACATATAGACCTCGTAGATCAAAATCGTAAATCTAATGTCCCCCTTACGATCTTAGGATATTGTGCCGTGGTCCATCAAAATGCCTTGCTATTTTTTTCGCCATGGTAATCTGTGATAATGTTATATACGATATCGAGCGAACTTTGCAGCCGGGCGTACACGAGAACGTAGACGATTCAGGCTAGACACGCAAAAACCCGTAAAACCCATATGGGCCACCAAAACCCTTCTCATTTCTATTCGTAACAAGTCAAGGTCGACGCCATGGAGTATTTAGTATATCATACACGAAAGGCTGGATACGCCTTACTACTATATCAGATTACTAATTTTATACCTTTTGAATGTCTTCTCATCTGATTTGTTGTATGACAGTCACGTTCAATGGTCGTGCCCACGAATCCACTTATCTCCATGCACACTCGAAAGCACGCTTCATCCATGTACAGGCTAAAAGAATGCCGATACGCCATGTCCGCTGCACTTTCTCTCCTGTAACGTCCGCCAATTGTATCGAAGACCTCACCATGAGATTTTCTCAAATGTGGTTCAAATCAGCACTCAGTGGCAAGACGTACGAAGAAGCGAAAAGTCTTGTTGCGTACGGTAAGTTAGTCTAGCTTGCAAGACTTTCATTACTCGAGCTGGCTTTCAGAGACCACTCCTCTTGACTGCCAACCCTCAGAACCAGTCAATCGCTCAGCTATGAGAGCTGAGCCCACAACCGAAGTTACGGAAAAGTCAATTGTAATCATCATTCTCTACGATTCTTCTAAAAATCACAAGTCAGATAGGGAGATGGGTCCAAGAGGACTTGCGATATATAAGAAGATGATGGAGAACCAGGGCACTTTCCATGTACTTTGCAAGTTGCCACACGGTCTCCCCACTTCACTTATCATTGGAAGATGATGGGCCCGGGTGAATTAGTGTTTAAACCACGGGTGGAGGTACAGCCCTTGAATAACAGTCGTCACACTTTTTATAAAACAAGGTATATGAGCCAAACATATGTCTTCTTTCCTCACTCAGGTGGCTTTTGAAGGATATGATGAACCATCTGGCTCATTAGTCCGGTTGTAAGGATGAATATATTATTGTTGGGTTCGCTTCTTCAATATTTTCGATCTCCACAATGGAAAACCTAAGGCATCATGCCGATAGCTAAAACACAGAAGAGAGAAACTTGGAAACTCACGGCATAATCTGATATCGTCGTGGTGTGCACAATATCAGGATTTTACAACAAATAATTCCACAAAAAGTGATTGATTCAGACCACGGTTCCCGGCTGTACGGCCCGGGCCTAGATTTCCATGGGTAGAAAGTATATTGCCATCTCGTTCTCAACAAAGGATCTTATTATTGATGCGTTTCTGCAATACAACCAACCAACCTACCATCCAGCTATAAACTATGGTGAGAGAAAACGCGGATGTTCAATTTGAAATGTAACAATTACGTCAGGAAATCAATATAAGTGGTTTCCACAAAACCTTCGAGATCTGAATCCTGGAATCCAAGTCCACCATGACAACGACTAGTCTTTCTGCTATCCACCCCCCTGCAAGCAAGTAACAAAGATACCATAATGAATTAAGCTAATCCCCACACTCGCGCAGTGAAAGTAGGAGGCCGGCGCCTGTCCATCACCTCCCGTCCCAAGCCCGCAGCCCCTGCGTAAGTTCTCTTACCACTGAAATGAGGACATCTAACGCCTCGGCGTGCAGCGAGCCAACCACTGCCTCGCCCAGCCCTCCCACAGATTACCCGCGCCCTGTGCACACAACCACGGGCTCTGAAGACCAGGCACATGCGCCTCCTCCGCCCCACCACGAAGAAGAGCCTCCAAAGAAGGAAAAGAGGCACCAAAGTCACGAGCATGAGAAACACCTGCGTGACCTTGCGCAACGCAAGAGTGAAGCAACGAGGCCGAGTAAGGATTCGATGAGTGGGAATAAGGGTTTTGGTGCAGCAGGCAGGATTGCCCAGCCTGCTGGGAGGTCATTGGCGATTTGAGGAGGATTTGAAGTGCTTATACGAGGCTGGAATTGTTTGGGAGAAATAAGGAACAGAAGAATCTCTAAGTGTATTTGTATCAGTTAACCAATAGTCGTAGCAAGTCTGACGCATGAAATATGTACTACCTCGTATTGTTTATAACATTCATCACTGATTTGAACAAAGCCTTTTGATTGAATGAAAGCAAAATGTATTCTGGTGCAGAGAACCATACATACTTCTACCCTGCGGCGAAAGTGAAAGAACTAGTGAGAATATCTGAGTGTTAGTGCCAAAGAGTCGGATCCATCGCGGTGAGCAACGAACGAGGCCCGATAGCGACATGGCACAGTACCCACTGGAGTTTGATCGGCTCCAGCAGGGGAGGTTCTTCTTGCAAACTTTTCTACGCCCATCCTTTCATTCGCTTTTCAGCATGTCAGGTGGGTTCTAACAGAATGCATTTCGGACAAGAAAACAAGAAGCAACAGATGAGGGGAGAAAAAAGAGAAGAACAAAACTCTACGCCAAAGTTTCAGGACTCACAAGCACTTACGCAATAGCAGATGCATGGAGAGGGTCATGTATACATAGGTCGGCATATTAGAGCATACACATGCGAGATGTTGTGTGGGATGTGGTATGGAGAGGAAATGCAGACGCAAGTAGACGTTTACTCGGAGGAAGCCTCGACAGCCTGGGCCTTCTTGCCCCTGATCTTCTTCGGTGGTGTCGGCTTGGGCTCTTTTTTTGCGGCGACGAGGGCGGAGACACGAGCAAGGGCGGCCTAAATGTTCAAGAAACATGTTAGTATCGTGTCTTCAGAATTCTAGGGAGGAAAAAAAAAGGCGCAAAAAAGATAAGTATGTTAGCACCAAAGAGTCGGTACACCGCGGCGAGCATCGAACGGGGCCCGATAGCGACATGGTGCAGTACTCGTTGAGGTTTGATCCTCCTCAATGAGTCAATCTATCTTGCAAACGTTATCCACACCCATCCTTTCATGAATTTGTTCAGGTAGGTTCTACTATAGAGTGCGTCCCACTTCGAAATAAAAGAAAACCAAAAAAGAAAGCCAGAAGAAGAGAGCACTCACAGTGCGAAGGTCAGGGCGGTATCCGCGCTTGGCATACTGAGCGACGATACCCTGTGCACGGCGCGATCCTGACCGGGGGCGGATGGAAGACTTGGCGTAAGCAGTCTTGACGGCCCCAGCAACGGCCTTTGTCTTGCGGGCGGTGATTTGGACGCCAGAGGGTGAGCCGGTAATGTCAAGGGTCTATGACACCATGGAGATCAGTCTTTCATGCGATAATTATAGCATGACGAGTCTGTGTACCTTCGCGTTGGCGAGACCGGAGAACTTGTAGGAGTGGAGGTTGCGAAGGTTACCCTATCCATAGAATCAGCGATTCAGTACATCAGCAATCTTGAAATGCTAGAGGACACGTACAGGCTCCTTGGAGAACACCGGTCCCTCGACAACTCGCTTGACGATGAACGAGTTGTTGTTCTGAAAAATCAAAAAAATCCAGAGGATCAGCTTTTCAGAGCCTAGAACGATGGCAGAAAGACAAGACGAACGCGGAGGAGGAGCCACTGGAGATCTGAGGACATCGTGAGCGATTTTGTGGAAGGCCGGCGGAAATTTGAACTTCGGGTTAGGGTGCCGCAATGGGGAAGTTGTGGCTGAGTGATACTATACAGTTATACGGAGGGTTCTGAGAAACATGTACAAATCTTGGGCCCAGTTAGGTAAGCGCCACGCTCTCTCAGCGCCACCAGTGCTTGTTGACAACCATCGGTGTGTTGTTATTTGATTATAGTTTCATCATTGTTCCTCGACTTGTCGATTTTCCTCTGTCGGTATCATTGGGCAATCCTCTATCTACCCTTGCTGTGGCAATATATTGAAGACATCATAGGGAGTTTCTGAATAGCCAGGACATCCATAGACACTGTCAACTACTTGATCCAATGGTATTCATGGCATGTACCTCACTGCAACAACGCGTTGAGTCAGCTGAGCTGATGGGGTACTTATGATGAATCTCTCGACACATTGGTGATAATCCAAGTCGCAGAGGCCTGCAGCTGCAAGCTCGGGGGGATGTATACAAGTCAATGTGTACTGATGACTGATTATTTTTCTTGAGATACCTTTTTTCATATCAGTTTTTCGAACGGTGAACAGGTAACGTAGACATGTTGCGAAGTCTATGTATCCTCTAGTACCGTTTTGATATATTTTCAAAGTCCCATCAGCTGAGAACTGACAGAGAATTTTTGTTTGTCTGTAATAAAGCCAGAACATGATGATGTCAGATCGATGACAATCGATCCGATATAATAGAGCTATGGATATTCTTGCTCATTTAATCGTCTATGCCTGCAAGGAAGTGAACACTCCAATGGTCAGATTGGCCGTTATCTGATATGGTCAAGGTTTGGAAGATTATTGATCATGAAGCAGGAAGGTCAAAAAATGTCAGATGTCAATGTCAGGAGGTGTCCTCCCTGCCAAGCATTCAAAACAACCTTCGCGTGGCAAAGAACCGGTTTCTTCCCTCCTTCCGTCTCGTCGACGTCATTGCATGTCCCGCGCTCTCTTCCACCACAAAACAAACTTTCTGGCCGCCAGGACAATAGTGTAGGCGCACGAAAGGCGTCAGGAGGACATTCAATCGGCAACCCAAGCCCCTGCTGACTAATGCCGAGTGATGAAAAAACGGCCATGTCGGCGTCCCCATGTGCTGCATTCTGCAGAGATCTCAAATTTCATCTCTTTGTTTTCACCTCGCCCGGTCTTTACTCGTCTACCATCACTGGTCTCGCTCGGGCTAGCCTGTCTTTCTCTTTACAAGCATCTGTAATTGGGCGATTCTCTTTTTTCCTTTAAATACTGTTGACGACCAAAATCTATATCAGGGATGCGTCTGACGACAGTTTTCCTTTCTCTTTCTCTATGTGTCTTGAGCCCGCTGTTTGTCTCTGCACAGGATGGCTCAATTTCTGGCGCCACAAGCAGTCCTTCAGCCGCAGGATACTCCTGCGATGCGTTCAAGTGCAAATTGCCCGACTGCAATTGTGCTAGTACGGACGCACCAGGTGGCATCAAGCCGGTAAGTCGCCGCATTCTCTCAAGTTTGCCAAATCCTCATGGCGAGTTCTGATCTACTTTTCACGCAGTCCGATACGCCCCAGTTTATCGTCTTCACCGCAGATGATGCCGTTCAATCATACACCCTCGACTCAGTGAATCAATTTCTCGCTCATCGTAAGAACCCCAATGGATGTACACCCAAAATGACCTACTTCACGTCCTTGAATTACACAAACTACACTCTCGTAACTGGTGCGTACGGATAATCGCCTGGTCAGCGGAGCGTAACAGTAACTTTGGTCTACTCTAGATTGGTATGTCGCGGGCAACGAAATTGCGGACCACACGTAAGTGATCGCGTTTTTGCCACTCTGTAGCTTACGTATCGTTTTCGCGTCTAGCATGACACATGTCGGCACGCCATCAACGGCTGAAATCAATGGCAACTTGATCGCTCTGAACGCCCTTGCCGGCATTCCACTCTCTTCGATAACAGGTTTCCGCGCTCCTTTCCTCAGCTACAATGCTCAGACCCTCAAGAACCTCGCCGCGGTCTCTTTCACATACGATTCCAGTTCAGCTGCCTCGGTTCCTGTGACAGATCCTGATACGGACGCGTATTGGCCATACACCCTCGATTATGGCATGGCGAATAACTGCTTGACGAACAAGGACACGTGTAAAGGCGAGCCTAAGCTTCCTGGTCTATGGGAAATCCCGATGTATGCATTCTTTGACTCGCGTGGCGTCAGTGGTCCTCATTTGATGGACCCGTGGTTGTAAGTTTTCATGCGTGAAGCATTAGCTGTGACATGTGTTCATTTTTTGGCCTCTATAGAGATGGGGCGGATGGTAGTACGAAGGTCAATAACACGGCGACGCTCGAGTACATGAAGGCGACGTTCACCGATCACTATAATAACAAACGCCAACCTATTGGCCTCTACACCCACCCCATCCATCTCTCGGTAAGATCTTGATTCTCGATGCCTACAGATTACCAGAACCGTTTCTGCAGAAAACCTATCCTGGAGTCAGTCCCGATCCCAAGATGATTGATATGATCAACGCGTTTTTGGATTGGGCTCAAGAGCAGCAAAATGGTTTGTCACATCATTCATGCAGTTCAGTCAATTTATGTCTTACGACTCCAGTGTGGATTGTTTCGAACGAGCAACTCCTCGCATGGGTACGAAATCCTGTCCCGATCTCGCAGCTCGATACCGTCAACGCTCTCAAGTGTTCTACCCCACAAGTTGACGCGTCTCAGAATATTTGCAATGGTGTTCCTCAGAACCAGGCTGGTCTCCTCTCTCACTGCGCATTCAGCGACTTCCCCTTTTACACATGCGTATGTATCATTGCGTCGAACGTCATAGTGCACTGCTGATCTATTGTGGTTTATGGCATTCAGTACGGTTGCCCCAAACAGCAACCCTCACCCAGCAACCCAAACCCCGAACAACAAGTGTCCGATGGTCAAGAGCCTCGCTACCGTCGTATGTTCCTTCCTGCGTGTCCAAATATCTTTACTGAGCTGTTCCCCAGTATCATCCAACTGCTCCACACCCTTTTGGGACCCCATTGCCGGAAATTGCATTTGCACCTCGAGCACTTGCACTTTTGCAGATAACTCACGACCAATCGGGGTACGCGGCTCCTCTATTTTTCTTGAGACCCGCAAATTCTGACATACATCTTTATTCCGTCCACTCAGCCAAATGGCGTCAATCTGACTGGAGGAGGAACCGGCGGTGCCTTCGGCAATGACTCTTCTCAATCGGCCTATGTCCCTTTCAACAACGGTGACCTTTCTGCGCTCCCTCACAATATTCGGTCTCGCGTACTCCTCGCTTGCGCCGGCGTACTCTTGGGTTCGTTCAGCTTCTTCACAAAACTGTGATGCTGCTTCAGCTTCCATATACCCACCCACCCCTCACGCACGCTTTATATGTAAATACAATCAAATAGACGCTGGTACGTTCACGGATACAATATTGGTGGGACATTTGACAATTTTCTTGGACTTTTTTCCTTTGGATTATTTCCGCATTCACACCTACAACATCTTACGCAAAGATCCTTGTATCTTACATCCGCATCGCTCGTTAGAATCATCTAGTCCCTGTACGGATCCCGTACAATAACTACATACAATAATCCTCATGATAGAGTATGTGGGCGACCCCCCATCGGCTAACCTTTTAAGCTAATTCCGCTCGAACCGGGCCGGTGAAGTTGAAGATCCCATCACGTGAAATTTTTCCCCGTTGTTCCGAGCTTGAATCTGCTGGCGGCTTTGCTCCTCTTCGTGTCTGTACTATTAATCTGCTTAGCTGCACCAGTTAGATTAGACCGGCTTTGCTCCTATCTGACTCACGATGGGCTATATTCCCCAGTACGCCCTAGAAAATTTAAAAAGATACGCCTACAAAGGTGTCGATAAGTGAGTAGTTCAACTGTTCATTAATCGACCTTTCTCATAATCAAACTCGTGTGGCGAATAGATCTATCATATCACGATATGTATTGAATCCATATTGGACTCGGCTCGTCACTCTCTTTCCGCTGAATATTGCGCCAAACACAGTACGTATTTTTTGTTTTCACTAGGATCATGGTTTATGATATGTCGTACACGACAGATTACACTGACGGGTCTCGCGATCGTATTTATCAACTTTTTTACAATGATCTATTATGATCCATTATACCTCACGGAAAAAGGGGGGGCAACGGGGCCTCCTAATTGGTTATATTTCACGTTCGTGTTGAGTTGTCTCGTTAAAATAGTGTGGTATTGAGATCTCGAGACAGATGGGCATTTGGGTTGTTTGCCTACCAAAGCCTTGATGCTATTGATGGGTGCGTTGTCTGGGTTCAAATGTCAAATTTGTGCCTCATTTTCCATGTATCAAGCAAACAAGCACGACGGACAGGTATGGCTGGACCATTGGGAGAGATGTTCGACCATGGTGCGTTGTATTTTGTGACCTACCTTACTCTTCTTTTGCCAGTGGTTGGTTCTGATTTTTTTTTCTAGGTTGTGACGCAATGAACACTACTGTAAGCTGGAATCCCACATACCATCATGGCGAGTTGATTTCAAGCCCTCAAAATAGCTTGAAGTACTTCTTGCCTCTCAAGCGCTGAACCTTGGACGATCTTGGTGGACTGTCGCGTCCCAGATTGCAACCCTTGCTAATTTTTATCTTACGACCTGGGAAGAATACCATACCGGTTAGGTCACTTATTCATCAATTTAAGAACATCGGTACGACCAAAGTCAATCCTACTATAGGTCAACTATATCTAGGGATATTTTCCGGACCAGTTGAGGGCATCCTCATGATTGTCATCATCTATCTTCTTTCGGGAATCTATGGTAAGATACTTCTCTAATTGTTACACGTCCTCATCAATGCGATTTCAGGGCCTTCCCTTTGGGATCAAAAGATTTTCACTGTTACCCGGCTCGAACATATACCCTTCATCTCAAAGTTGCCTAATCTCCCCCTCAACGAATCATTTATGGTGTTTGGCGCCTTTGGACTTGCGTTTAACATAATCTCCAGGTCTGTACCACTCCTTTCACGTTTTTGCGCCCTGAACGTCTTTTTCAGCTATACAAACGTGCGTCGTGCCATGAAAGCCCATGGAAAGCCCACCATCCAGCCTCTTTTATTACTCTTTCCATTTATCATTGCGGCTGGCATCCAAATCTCATGGCTCGCACAGCCAAGCTACAATAGGTCCGCCATCATCAACTCCCCGAACTTTGTCCCTTTCCTCTGTGCATGGGGTTTGCAGTTCGCGCATCAGGTGGGGAGAATGATTTTGGCGCATGTCACGAGTACGCCGTTCCCCCGCTGGGATTGGATATGGATATGGAGTATCATTGGAGCTTTGGATGCGAATCTCCCGAGAATTCTTGGGCGGTACGTTGTCCTTGAAATATTGTGCTCTTAATAATGTATCAATTATGCTCTAAAATCAGGGGCCCCATCATTCAAGCGACTCTGAAAAGCGCCACGATCTTTATTTGGGTGACACTTGTGCTTTCGTTGTTCTTCTACATTCGGTTCTGCGCGCTCGTGATCCATGACATCACGAACTACATGGGTATTGCATGTTTCACTGTCAGGAAGAAGGATCGGGATGGTGTGTGGCGGAAGAAGGATTTCAAAGCTTGATGTAGCGTCAATATCATTTATGCATACGCTAACATCTTAATGGCTTAGGAATTATGAAAGTTACAAACTTTACCTGATTCGTGAGGTTCACCCGTGGGCAAGGTTACAGCCCAGTGTCTTGAAGGATATATAAGTCACCTGAATCCGCAACTCTGGTTCCCGATAAACGATGGTCCGCTCCTTGTTGAAAAGACTCACCCATGACATTCTCTGAGTCTGTGCACTCGTCCATCTGTTCCAAATGCCTGCGTGGTATTGTCATGCTAACTTGTTTCGACCGTTCTATGTAGACGATTTCTCCTGTTAATATCGTCGTCTTTGAATTCTTCCTTTGGTAGAGCTTTGAGTCGAGTATGGCAGACTTGTGATTGACCGCCTGCGTTGTTCATGTATATCATGTGGAAGCTTGACACTTTCGACTGTTCTTTTCCGTTCTCAAGAGATACCGAAAAGCTATGGTGGAGGAAGATTTCTCAGGAAAGAAAACTTCAAGCCTGATCAACAACAATATGGGGATGATGAAGGGCTCCGCAGCACGATCAATAACAGATATGTGCGAAGTCCGCGGTGAAAATCACCAGATTCCCCATTTACAGTCTCGCAGAGTTGATCATATGTTCCAGGTTCTTTTTCCATCTCTCGACTACAGGACTTGATGTGGATTCATGTTTTCCATCACTAGACATATTTTGACAAGGCGTGGCACCTTGCTAAAAAACGTTAGGATACTAATTTGCGCGCTCAGACCGTTCGGACTGACACAAGTAAATCACCAACTCTTTGACTGAAGGTAGCATTTTCACCGCTTCTAGCCATTTCCCTCTCCCCTCTCCCAGTACTCATACTTGTGTCTGGAAATTCAATGTCACGGCTATTTCATGTGAAAACAGCTGGCATCTTTTGTCGGTCCTAGACGAAATCCTGAATCATCTGAGCACTAGGAACACACCATCACACCAGTAGAAACAGAACATGAGACCTCTTTTCCACAAGTTTCGGAACAGAACCTCACCGGGTGCGTTGTTAAACTACCTGAGTAAAGGATTGTACACGATTTACACTTTCCTGAACCTCAATCAGGGGAGTCATTTAGGCAAGCTTGGAAGTTGGGCTCGTCCGAGCGTTTTCGCGACGGGCGTCCCATATCAACCTCGAGATTATCTGACCGTGCCTAACAAGACCTCGATGTAGGGGACAATTATATGAAGTCCCAGCTTCTCTTTAAAGGTTTACCGGTACCAGTCACTTGGACTTCTATAGAATGATCCTTTCCACGCTCGGGTGCAATCACATAAAGGCCTTTTCTATAAAATGGGTGCTTCAAGACGTTGAGTAATATCTTGAGAGAAAGTCCCAAATTCTCATCTGCGACACTTGCAGAACTCAATAATGCGCTTTGGAACCCTTTTTGCGCTACTGTCTCTGCAGTTCCTCTTCGCTGCCGCAGCCCCCGCTGCCTCAGAAACGATCGGCGGCCTGACGACTGGCGCGATCATTGACTTACTTGGGATTGGCATCGTTACACATATTGACGTTACCATCACTGTACGCCATGTTTTCCGTCCGCGTGCACTCCTAGGCTGTAATTACTTTTCGCAGCTTGAATCATTGGTTGACAATCAAGTCCAGTGAGTTCACAGTGACTTTGGTCATCTCTAACTAATAGCTTTCCAAAAGAGTTGATTTTGATGGTGTGTCGTTGAAGTATACTTATCTGAATCTACACACGTAGTGACGTTGAATCTCACAGCCAAAAACCCGCTTCCCTTTGAGTTAAGCATCGACCGCGTGGTGACCTCTGCAGGCCTCAACAACACAGTGTTTGCCGAATTCGACCATACGTTCTCTACGCCTTTTGTCATTGGCCCCCTCGGTACGGCGAACTCAGGAATCTTCGGCGATGTATCTCTCCCTCGAGGAGCGAATGCGTCGCTTGCCATCATTCCTGTGGGTACTCTGGATCTGTTGAATACGGATGTGTTCGTTCGGTAGGTATTCTTACCATCATTGTAAAGGCTGACCCGCGGACCTTTTTGCATATAGCGCGGGATCTATCGACGGCCACTTGGGCTTTCCTCTTGAGATTGATGGCTTGAAGCAATCGAATGTGCCAACTACGTAAGTAAAGATGTATGTGCCACCTGTTACGATTACGAAGTACCTTTTGTAGGTACAACCTTGCCTTAACGCCTGCTTAGTCAATTCAGATTTTGGTGGATATGGCCATCACTAGTGGGTCTCAGACGCCTGTGACAATAAAATCTAAGTTGATCACACGCAACTCAAGCGAGTAGGTTTAAAGACGCGTGAATATTTACAATCCACAAATTGAGACTCTAAGTTGATTGTATCCTGACATGAAGATTTCTGTCATTTGCCAAGCACTGTAGAGACAAGGCCGAGTTCCCACTTTCACCATGATCTCTGTCACGGGGTGAAAATTTCGACATCGGCTCACCACTATTACATGTGAAAACAGCTTTAGCCGGAGCTTAGCGCTGAGCTTAAGTCTATGCCATCTGAACAGTAGACACACCATCACAGAAACATGACCTCTCTTACACAAGCGTATGGACAAAACTTTACGGGGGTGCATAGTTGAAGTATGTGAATGCAGGACTTGCACCTCTGCTGAGCTGTCAAACATTTTACAGCCAGCATTTTTAGCCACGTGCGTCTTGTCAACCTCGAGATCATCTGACCGTGCTCGAGGACACAGTGTGGGGGTGAACCTTATGGAGTCCCAACTTTCTTTGAAGTCACTTGGACTCCTAGAATGATCCTTTCCACGTTTGGGTGCACTCACGCAAACGCTCTTTCGTATAAAATGAGTCCTTGAAGACGTTAAGTAATCCCTTAAGAGCGAGTCCCAAAAATATCAACGTTCCAACTATCACCTTAGCTGGCTTCACACTCAATAATGCAATTTGGAACCCTTTTCGTATCACTAGTGTCTCTGCAGTTCCTCTTCGCTGCTGCTGTCCCTGCTTCCTCAGAAACGATCGGCGGTCTGACGATCGGCGCAATCATTGACTTGCTCGGGATAGGCATCGTTAAACACATTAACGTTACTCTCACTGTACGCCGTGATCTCCGTGACCCCGTGTATTCGTAGGCCGCAAACAAAGACCTGACGATTACTTTCCACAGCTTGAATCATTGGTTGACAATCAAGTCCAGTAAGTTCACAGTGACTTTAATTATCTTCAACTAACAGCCTTCCAAAAGAGTTGATTTTGATGGTTCGTCTTGCACTGTATGTCTAAATCTACCAACGTAATGACATCGGGTCTCGCAGCCAAGAACCCGCTTCCCTTTGAGTTAAGCATTCACCGCGTTGTGAGCTCTGCAGGGCTCAACGGCACCATTTTTGCCACCTTCGACCATACCTTCTCCACCCCTTTCGTCATTAAACCCCTGAGCACAGCGAACTCGGGAATCTTCGGCAATGTCTCTCTCCCTCAAGGAGCAATTGCGTCCCTTGGCATCATTCCCGTGGGTGCTCTGGATTTGTTAAATACAGATGTTTTCGTTCGGTATGTACTTTCTCATTTTTTATGTATCATCACGTAGACTGAACCCCCGGACTCATTTTGTAGCGCGGCATCTATTGATGGCTACTTTGGCTTTCCTCTTCAGATTGATGGCTTGAAGCAGTCGAATGTGTCAACTACGTGAGTGAAGACGTTTACACCACTTTCACGATCACTGAGTGCCTTTTATAGGTACAATATTGCCTTGACCTTTTAAATCTGACTGATTTTATGGATCTGATCATCACTATATGTGGGCTCGTGACTAATGTATAATGGCCAAACCGACACATTCCATGCGTGTACTTGTCCGTTTCTAAGGCGCGTGAATAGTCACAATCCACAAATGAGACAACGGTGTCTACCAGTTTAGTTGTATATCCTGACAGTAAGGTTTCTCGCCACATAGGCGAGGCCGAGTTCCAGGTTTTCATCAAATTTGAAAATACTTCTTGCTGCAATACACAATCCTATAATCATGTTAGACTTTTTTTTCATGCTCCATGTTCAATTGGACAGTGCCTAAATAAGCGAAGGTATCATAAACTATTATTTGTGGCGACACGAAGGAACTATTTATACATAGAGAAAAGATGAAACATTAGCCATTTGATTGTTACTATCAGCTGGTCTGAAATCGAAAATACACGTGAACTACGCCTTCATCGGGGGAGCAATTAGAGCACGATTATCGATTGAAATGCCTACAAAGGAAATCAATGTCTATCGAAGGGTATTGACAAGTTAACGTACTACGAGTGGCGTTGGCAGTCTTGTAAATGCCTATGAGTCGGTGGCTGAGTTCAAACATATCGTTGCTGTTGGTGATTGCGTGAGCGTTAAGACCTATCCTGAAGTCAGAGACGCACCGGAGGGAAATGATGATGAATTGTGCATTCTTCGTCCGATCTTTGATGTAGTTCGCGACAATCGAGACATTCCGGAAGTCAAGCGCAGCGTCGATCTCGTCCATGAAGTAGAGAGGCGTGGGCTTGAGAGTGGAGTTAGTGTTAGACTTGAAAACCATCTGAGATGGTCATATACCTTAAAAACATGAAGAGCGAAGACGAGGGCAAGGGAACTCAGTGTCTGCAAGCCTTATGTCTAGTTGTTTTGCGTAAGCCTCCGAAACTGGGACTTGCCTTTTCGCCTCCAGACAAATTTGAAATATTCTTCCAACTCTTCTTTGGGGGCATGACACTGAATATAATGCCCTCAGAGAAGGGGTCCATGCTGTCTACGAGCTCCAGCTCAGCATTTCCACCTAGAGTAATCATCTAGCAGCAGAGGTTCAGTGACTTAGAAAGAGGGGTCACAGGAAATCAACACACCTGATACATCTCCTTAAGCTTGAGCGAGATCGTATTAAAGCCGGACATGAACTCGTCCAGGCGTTGTTTTCTCAGACTGTCATACTTCTGTTTCTCGGCATCACGTTCAGCAGTGACGCTGTCGAGGTCCTTGGCGCGGTTTAAGAATTCTTCTTCACGTTTCCGGTATTCTCTGAGGACACTCAAGTCAGGCTTCGCGTTCTTGACCTTTTCTATTAATATGAGGTTAAGAGAGATACATCGGATACAAAGTTGTATACAGACCATCGAGCACCTGTTCGTCAACCACCAAATCCCGTTTCTTGAATCGGGCGAGTTCTTCGGGTCGGAACACGTATAGTTCTTGTGATGACACTTTGTCTTTGGTATGGGACTTGGTACGACGAGATTCTTCGGGTTCATGCTTTACTTCATCTTCACCTTGAATTTCGGCTTCAGGTTGCTCAGCGGCATTGGAAATATCTGTCTCCGCGTTGTTCTCATCTTCGTCATCGTCGCTAGTGCTGATAAGAGTATGTAAAGCTAGATGATGTAGTCGTTCTCACTCGATAACTTCGAGCCGAAGTTTGTCGTGTTCAGCACGCCAATAGTCAATGGTCTTGTAGTTCTCCGCCTTCTCCTTCTCGGCATCACCGAGTTGTTGTTTGATTTCCAGCTATTACACCATCAAAATATTCTTCATAGATCTGTAAGTGGGAACAACAAACCTCTTTCTTTCTGAACTCCGCAGTCTCTTGATCCTTGGCATCAACTTCCGCCTTGAGATTGTCAAGATCCTCTTTAGAACTATTAGCCGCGTCCTGCGCATCTTCGACCTTGGCGCGCAATTGGTTAACATAGGTGGTCAATTCCTCGAGAGTGCCATCAAGTTCTTCTAATTCAGCCTCAGCCTCTTGGGAACCAACCGTATTGCTCTGAATTGCCGTGTCATATCTCGTCGAGTCTTTGCTCGCTTTGACTTTCGCGACTTCGGCCTTAGTGATTTCATCGTTCGCAAGGTTGATATGAAGCTTGATACCCTCGACCGTGGATTTCTGCTTGAGCAGACGTGAACCTCCGATGTCAAGAATTTTTTGTTCGAGCTCCTTGATCGCTGCCTCGACCCGTGCGGATTTAGCTTGAAGTTCCTCCAGTTCGCCAGTTGAAGACGTAATCTCGCCTTCAAGGGCCTTCAACCGGGACAAATCGCCTTTGCTGGGCCCAGCTCGAGCACTAAACGGGGGTGAGTCGAATGCATATACTATGGAAGAGAAATACGTACTTGACATGCTGAACGCGTTTCTCAGCTTCAGAAATCCTGTGCTTTGAGTTCTCAATATCAAGCCCCAGCTTCTGGAACTCGAGATCGATCTGAGGACCCGAGTTTCTAAGCCTGTCTAGCTCCTCTTCAGCGATCCTGAGTTCCTTCAAGGCTTGATCAAGGTGCTGTGAAGCATCTTGACTCTCTTGTTCGTACTTTCTGAGCACCTGAGGGCTCACGGCGTCCGCCGCAAGCTTTGAGCTCATCGCGCCACGCGCTGGTTGACTTCCACCTCCAGACATCGTGCCTGACGTCTCAATGAGCTGGCCAGAGAGTGTGACGACCTTCCACCGTTTAGCACCGTAGGCAATACGATTCGCTTGGTCCATGTCGTCCGCAACAAGCGTGTTACCAACTGCTTTGTAGAATGCCGGGGCGAATTTGGGATCTTTGGGTTTGATGAGGTCGAAGAGTCTGGGAACATTTTCTGGTGTTGTGATCTTGGCCATGGCATTTGAGTTCGTGAGCTTCTCAAGCACCATAAAGGATGCACGACCAATATTTTGGCTGCGGAGATACTCGATGCATGCTTGACCTTGCTCTACGCGGTCGACGATCATGTGGTGCAAAGCCGGAGCAGCAGTTGAGACTGCGATGTCGTATTTATCCGGAATCGTTCCAAGACTTCCAAGGCGGCCCTAAACAACGTCAATTGAAAAGGAACGACAGGCGTTCACACTGGATGACTTACGTGGAAGCCAGACACACGTCCAGCATCCTGGAGACGAGTCAGGGATTCCAAAACACTGTTTCGCGAGCGGTTATCAGCTTGGGATGCCTTCGCTTCATCGACTTTCTGACGTGAGGAGTTGGATTTTTTTCTCCATTCGTCGACGATGCCTTGGGAATCCTGGTCCATGCAACTTAGTACCTGGATAGTTTCTCGAGCTAATGGATGTCAATTACCAGAGCCTGGCGCTCAGCTGCCTGAAGGTCACGCTGAAGATTGGCCTTGGAATCTTTGAGCTTCTCGTACTCACGAACCTATGCATGTAAAGATAGACTCAGCAATCATAGCTTGCAAGAATGAGAGAATGACAGGGTACTCACTTTGACAACGTGGTCGCTGTTTAAGCCTTGCAAAGTGTCCTGTGCTTCTTGACGCGCAACTTCAAGAGCCTCAGCCTTCTTCACAAGTGCATCTCGTTCACTAGAGGCGACGTCAATCTCAGCTTGCTTCGCGTTGATCTTGGCCGTCCATGGCTGGAGCTCTTTCTGTTTAATTTCGATTTGGTCATGAAACACTTGCGTCTTGTCTGATGGCTACGTCAACAAAGCAACTCCACCAATGGAAGGAGAATCACCTCTAAGACTATCACGAATGATCTCTAGGGCTTTCTCCTCCTCGTCCAACTTAGTTTCATAATCGTCAACCTTCTTCTTTTCCCGCTCGATTTTCTCCGTGTACTCCTCCACGTCACGGACTGCTTTTGCTTTTGCGTTAATGTCCTAATCGAGACTAATGGTAAACTTCAAAGACAGAAAAAACCGTCCTTATCACTCACGTCTTGAAGTGCCTTCTTCAATTTCTTTGCTTTGCTTGCCGCGTGTTTTCGACGTTCTTGAAATCCAACCTCTTCCTTCTCGCGTGTTGCAAGTTCTTGTGCCGCCACAGCAGCGGCAGCAGCAACTTCCTATCGCGATTATCAGCTTGAATAATCAAACAGCGCACAAAACTAGAAACTTACAGCATAAGCGGCCTCACGATCTTTGTAGTGTTTTTGAAGTTGTTCAAGATGATCTATATCATCTTGGTGGCGTTTAGTCTCCTCCTCCATTTCCTTCGTCAATTTAGCCTGTAGTTAAGACGTGAGCACAGAGGATATGGTTACGTCAAACCATACCCACAATATTCTTATCAAACTCCGCCTCGTTATTGAAGCACTTCCATAAGATCCATTGCCAAAGACGAGACCTGGCACGAACAAGCTCGTTCTTGAGCCTGAGAAAATTTTCCGCCTCTTTCTTCTGAGCCTCCAGCGCTGCCTTTTCCTTCTCGACGATTCGAAGGCGATTGAGCTTCACCATGCGGTCCTCCTGCAGACGTTCCATCTCGACAAGCGATTCATCGATAGGTTGTTTGAATCTTGATGTACCGATGATATCTTCCAAGTACTCAAGGAGGCCGTCCTCATGCTCGTTTGCAGCTTTAGGTTTCATTTGTGCGATTGACTCTACTTCACCCTGTATCATGGGCGATCAGTGTGTTCTAAAAAGACACAGAGGGAAAAGTACCTGAAGGATGAGGAAACGATTGTGGTCCAAATCGATTCCACGTCCCTTGAGCAGAGTCTGTACCTCGGTGTATGTGCTCGACTTGTCATTGATTATGTATCGGCTGGAATTATTCTTGAAAGCCTGACGTGTGACAATGAGCTGGGATCCCGGGACGATTTCGAAGTCATCTGGACCAGGCTATATAAGCGCAATTGATTGAACCGACAGAAATGTAAAGTCTTGCGTTCACGTACCAAATCGATAATCTCGCGGAAGTGAACTTCGACGCTACACTCGTCGAGGTGAGGATATCTTGCAGAATTGTGAATGAGTTCTGAGAGTTTACCCTGACGCATTTTCGAGGCACGATAGCCAAAAACGAAGAGCAGAGCGTCGATGGTATTTGACTTTCCGGAACCATTGGGGCCAACGACGGAAGAGAAAGACTAAGTATATACATGCCGTCAGTTGATGAAAAAGTGTCACAAAAGATGATTACTTTGTGAAATGGTCCTATCTCCTGTCGTCCTGCGTAACTCTTGAAATTCACAAGAACCATCTTATGGATGACCAGGCGAGGCTTAGGACCAGTTGGTTCCTCGGGTATGACCTGCGGCAGACTAGAAGGAACTGGCATGGGAGGGGGATCGAACAAGGAGGTTTCTTCCTCCT
Source organism: Termitomyces sp. T73sscA (assembly GCA_017657235.1). Taxonomy (NCBI): domain Eukaryota; kingdom Fungi; phylum Basidiomycota; class Agaricomycetes; order Agaricales; family Lyophyllaceae; genus Termitomyces; species Termitomyces sp. T73sscA. The sequence goes on along the minus strand of JAGGAP010000116.1, from coordinate 30,437 downwards.
CCTCCTCCTCCTCCTCCTGTGCTGTAGCCTCTGGTTGCACCTCGGCTGTCCCGTTTGTCGCTAGTCCGGACGCTTCCTCTCGTGTACCCGCTTGTGCTTGCCCACTAATACTCTCCCGATCGGCTTCGACTTTCCGCGATGCAACCTTTTGAGACTGAGATGGTCGGGTCACTTTCTTGGAAGCTACAATCTTCCGCGATTTATGTTTGGTTTGAGGCTCGTCGTCTGATGTTTGCATGACGTCGTTATCCTCAATCTTTGGCTTCGTGTCTTCCTCTTCCTCTTCCTTCTCCTCATTACTCTCTTCTCGCCGAGCAGGTGCAGCACGCGACGATCGGCCAGAACGAGTCGAGGAATGAGGCTTGCGACCAGCCGACAGTGGTTTGCCCCGTTTAGCTAAAGATGCCGTTCGACGCGCCCTCGGCTTTTCTTCTTCCTCAAGCTCGCTGTCCTCATCCTCCTGAGGCTCCAGTGACGGACGGGCCTTTTTCACCGGTGGCACAGACTCAGTTTCCTCTTCATCGTCCGATTCAGCCACATCAGGTAGTGATCCTCTTGACCGCGTTGATGTGCGACGCTTCTCTGTAGAAGCTACGGGTTGTGTTGATGTTGATCTTCGCGCTCTAGATGGAGGTTTCGCGTCCGTCTGCTCTACTGCCTCTGATTCAGCCGTCTGTCCTCTCTTTCGCTTTGACGGGAGTGAGGAAGCTTCTGTAGGTTCTGCTGAGGCTCGCGTAGAGCGTGATGACCGTCTCGGCGGCATCTTTCGAAATGTTGAAGCCTTTGGACGTCACTCAAGTATAGAAACAACCAACACAACGCGTGCCGTCACAATGTCACAATCAGGGTGATTATCACGTGGTCAAATAACATTTTATGGTTCCGCATGTGAGGCTTGCCGGCGGCATAAACGACGATCATCACTGGTACCAAGGCATTTTCCGAAGCCTTTAGTACTAAGGTAAAGGCAGCGCTTATCTGCCGTTCTTACTTACGACCATTCCACATTTTTCAAAGTGATTAAAACCTCTTGTCGTACACCTTGGATACCTCCCCGTTTGTGTTCTCCCAACGCTTGAGCCTCTCATGACTTCTCAAGTGAGTCCCAATCCACTTATCGTAGTGATCATTACGAGATTGACGCGCCACAAAGAGTAGTTATGATGGTCATTTCTCTGAATCTGAACTAAACGAAGAAACAGAAAAGATTTTAGATGCTGTTGGTATGTCTTTCTCATCCATAACTTACCTCTAGTCAACCATCAACTAAGTCGGTAATCAGAATTGAAACATTCACCCACAAAGGCAACGAAATCCTCGAGTTCCTTCTCGAGTTTTCAATGCAAAACATCTGTTTCCGACTCGAACAGTCCGAGAAGGCTGAATGTGAATGCAACTACCGGATGTAAGTTGATTTTTCACCTAAATTTCAAGTCCGCCGAATCTGGGTCTATCTACATTGGTTGTAGTAACCTATACAGCCTCTTGGTCTCATTTCGAACCGAAAACGCCATCCAAGAATCGGGGCGCTGAGCCATACACATCAGCGAGTCGATCAAGTGCTGTTCGCAAGGCTTTTGACTCATTGGGCCTCGCATGTAGGCTCTTGTCATATGTACGCTATGATCAAATATTTACTGTGTTCAATAGCTCCTACACCATCTAAGACCCCGAAAAAAACAGTTCTCGAGGAATCACCCAGTCCCTCAAAGAACAGAGTGAGTGATCTCAGATGAAGAAAGTCGATCAGTAGAGTAACCTTATTCCTATAGATAACTAAAGTGATTTTGGTGGGTGACTCAGATGTTGACGACACGGTGGAAGGTATGTCGTTGATCCTTCATCTTCCTGTCCCATGATATTGAATATGAGGATCACTAGTTGAATCCTGTATGTTATACATATTTTGTCTTGACATATGGTACATCATTGATGGAGGCGATGAGCCTTATAGATCTGACCGACACTGAATCAGCATCTTCACACCCTTGCTCGCCTTGTGCACAACAGAACTCCTTTTCATCGATTGGGTCTGATTGGGAAAGGGTTGAGTCTTTTTCCTCTTTCAGCTTGAAGTCACCCACCGCTGGAAACTCAAGTAGTTCTCCTTCGAAATACCGTAAGCTTTCGAAAGCGAAAGAGCCGCTTCCTTCTAATAATGGCCTATCATGCATAACGTCGAAACCTATAGCCGTCAGAGATGTGTTCGACCCGGATGCACCATCATCTTCACCGCAACGAGCCAATGGATGGCATACCTCCGTAACACAGCTGGCGCCAACACCACCCAATGATGATGTGTCCTTCAAAAACTTGAACTTTCTACTCGGTACGGATCTGGAGCCTCACATTATCGCTCATGATAAGGACATTGTGAGTCACATGGACCGCCAGAAGCTATCATGGGGGGTCCAGTACGAAGTTGCTCGTGGAGTTACGGAAAGAAAGTGGTCGTGGGACAGTGTCAAGGCAAAAATTCCTCAACTCCTTGGATCCAACAGCGAAATAGCTTGGAAAGTAAGAAAAATCATGTTGGATACGATTCAGCCTCCATCAGCCTCAAGACACTCTGTATGGTATGCCTCAATTTTTCACTTCTACGCCTCCTCCCCAACCTGATACCTACATATCTTCTAGGCAAGAACTTGACCGCGAGCAGGATGCTATCCTGGAGAACAAGGCATGCAGATTGGGCCCGATAGGTCTTGAGGGTGGGAATGACTGGTATGGCGGCCAAATCCAGCAAACCGCGACGCTTGTCGGGGACAAAGGCCAGTACCGAATTCGTCTCGAGCCGATGGACAACAAACGCTCTTATCGACTTGCACGGTTCCTTGGCTCTCGGAGGATCCTGCAGCTCAAGATACCGAGAGTTTTAATTTTTGAAGAGAATAAGCAGTTGAAGGAGTTTATGCAACACAAGTTCATTCTTTGTGGTCGCGTTTTTGTGCCGTTGTTTGCGAAGGATAATGCCGTGTATCTTGTTGAAACGTCTGAGGATTACGAACGATGCGCGGCTGATTGGGCTGGTGATCAGTTTAGGATGTCCTTTAAAGATATCATCAATTGGCACAATCCTTTGCATCTCAATGTAAACCAGGTTTGTTTTCACTTTGATTATCTGAAAATTCATTAATAGTCTCTCCAGCCCATAAACAAATACGCCACACGTTTCTCTTTGGCATTTTCTACTTCAACCCCAATAATCGAATTCAAAGAGAAAAATATAACCGTCATTCGTGACATAAGTGAGGTTGTTTTTGTATAACTTACTCCAAATTTATACCTCTAATCAGCCGACACCTGGCGTGGATCTGGAAAACCTCCCGCTGAGTATACCAAAACGGACGGCTGTGGTTTCATCAATGAATCGGCGCTGAAACTCATTGCACGCGGTTTGAACCATCCCAGCTACCCTGTCGCTGTTCAGGGTCGTGTATTTGGTGCAAAAGGCCTCTGGATTCTAGATCCCGAGGATAGAAGCTCGGAGCCTAAGATCTGGATCCGCGACTCCCAGCGGAAAATCGTCTATCCGAGTCCTGTGGATCGTTCCCATTTAATCTTTGACCTACTTTTGCCCTCTAATCCTGGTTCATCGGTCAGCCTTTCACAACAGAGCATCATTAACTTATCGAATAATGGTGTCTCTGATATTACGTTAATTGACATAATGAAGAAAGCCTTAATCGAGGAGGTGACGCCGTTAATGAAATGGCAAGGTCCTCAGGCAATGGAGATACTCTGGAATTTCATCGATCGGATGAGTAGCGTCTCGAGGGCAAGATTGGCGAGGGTGGCTACAAGTATGAGTCGTGCGTTGGGACTGAGTGGTCAGAATTGGAGAGGGGAGGAAATCGATATTGAAAGAAATGAGGATAGTGCTATAGAAAGCGAGGGAACTACTGACGTCTACACAGGACGCGCTAGTAGCGGAGGTATGTTTGAGTATTCCTCCATGTTTCTCTCTCACGATATTGGTCTTAGTACCTCCGTCGCTCGCCGAGTACGTCATGGAACTATTACAAGCTGGGTTCCATCCAAAGGACTCGGCACTTCTCAAGGAGAAGATTCAATATCTTGTCAAAATGACCATCGAATCCATTGTTGACAAATTTTCGATTCCTTTGCCAGAATCCTTGAGTGCCTTCATCGTTCCCGGTCAGTCTGCTGTACTCTGTCATGGATACCGTCGTTCAATCGTCTAGATCCTCTCGGTGTCCTGGAAGAGGGAGAGGTTTATTATCATTCCTCTGTTCCAATTGTCAATTCAGAAACCCAGGACGAATTTAGTGTACTGACTGGCAATGTTCTTGTACGTCAACCTCTTTATTTCGTTTACCTTTTTGTTGATGTTTCTACCTTAGCTTGGGAGGTGAGATTGCTACTGCAAGCCGTCATTCATGGGTACTCAGTCAAATCAAGATATCCTGTTCGCCTAGCTTCGGATATTCAAAAGGTAGGTATTCTCTAGCCAAAGATCAACTAGTGTTGGCTCAATATTTTTTATGAAGGTTACGGCTGTAGATCGGCCAGAGCTCTTTCGTTGGAAGGATGTCCTCATCGTTTCCACTAAGGGTGAAAAAAGCTTTGCAAGTATGCTCTCTGGCGGCGGTGAATATTTGATACTCTGTTTTTTCTTTCACGACGATTACTAATGAGTTAAAATAGATTATGACGGCGGTAAGCGTAATTCTGTATTGCCTCCAGGTCTTTGATTGCTTTCTCTAGACAAAGTATTCATCTTGTTCTTAAGCAGCCTTTTAAAGGATTTCAAGAACAAGCCGGTGAAGCCTGTCCCATCTAATTTCATGGATGACAACTTCCAGAAATATCCGGAGCGGGTGAAGCAGTTTGCTGAGCGTGTTTCTACCCTGGCTCCTCAGGCAGCGCAAAAAGCTTTTGCGGACATCTTGATGTTGGATATTGACGACACCAAATTCGGCCTTTATTCTACTTGGCAAGATTATGCGATTTATGTATATGGGTACGAAGACCCGCGATCGGAGCGTCTGGCGTATATGTGAGACATTTGTCCATGTCATCGTAATACTCTAATCGTTTAAACCAGTTTTAATGCACTCCTTGACTCCAGCAAGACTGGTGACCGTCTCAAGCCCGGTATCTTCAAGGAAGACCAAAAACAATTCGGCAAAAGTATTCCGGATTTCAAATCGTCGCCTGCCACAAAGCAATATATTTTCCATACATTGCAGCGTGCCGGAAAAGCTGCTGGAAATGAACTTCTCAGTGATTACGATAAATTGAAGGGAGCAACCCGAGATCTCCCAGACAGCGTCCTTCGAGAGCCGTACAACTCTGCCAACAATAAGGTCATTCAGTTTTATCACGAGTCCAAAAAGCCGGGCCGCTCCACGTTTTACCCGATGCTTCAAGAGGAACTTACACGCATCCGAAAGTGCGTTGACGATGCTCGTTCTGCTTATAAATGCGTGGTGAATGACATTAAGCACGCGGAGTCTATGTCGCCCACTCAGAAGCCGAAGAAGATTCGACGACGCAAAGTCGATCCTAAGACACACATCTATGAGCTGTATGATCGGCAGGTCGAGGATGTCTTCTTCTTCCAGAACGTAACGGACATTAAGGCATCCTTTGCGTATGAGCTAGACCCTCATTTTGCCTTTGATGTAGCCTTCCGAGAGCTGTGCACCATGAAAGCTAAGGCTTCTCCTTCTGGCATTGCGCCGACTACACGATCCTTTGACGAAGCTAAGGCCATTCCGTCGACCTACGTCAGAGCTGTTACCCGACTTTCTGCCTCCAATGCATAGCTCTTCACAGGTAATCTTTTTTCTGATTCATACCTTCCCGAAATTTGTCTCGTGATTTCGTTTGACTGATTTACAAGCATTATGTGTAACTCTTTTGCCTTGGTTTGTTTTTTCATTCTTGGCTGCGTTATCCCCCTTCTGGATACCGGTATCTGCATTACATGATCGGTATAAATAACACATATTTTTGCGTCCTAAAGGATGAGCCAATGGGATCTTACATCAAAATAACACGAACAAGAACAATCATGATTGGCCTGCCACAACACCGGATCGTGATTCTCGAACGTACACATGGGAACCTTATTCTTCAAGATGTTTATTGGGAAATTAGAAGCAACGACAATCGAGTAACTAACGGGACTTCCGATGTCGAGATAGAAATTCGGTCCAACTTGTGCATAGTTCTCTCTAACGCTCTGCGGTGCAATTGGCTGGTTATTCAAACTTCAAGTGTTACAGGAGAATAGGCAATTCAATATGCGATAGCCTTCAGAGAGCCATCAGCTTGTATGGGTTGCAAAGGCTCATCGCAATTGGCTCACTAGCACTAGTACTACAAGCTGAACCCTCTGAATCAACCTTGCTCTTTTCTCTACTGGAGATCCAAAACAAACAAACGTCACAGCAAAGTGAACAGAGTCATGGATCAAGGATTAGTGAGGTACTGCAATCTTCCAGCTCGACGGCAGATCAAGGAAAATTCCAGATTATTTTCGCAGATACATTCGAGGGCATCTACTTTCCTCATCACACTATGGATATACATCCAGCTCTGGTAGATGTACAGCTCCCAACCATGCCAGAATAATATCTACTCTTGGTCCATGAAGCGGAATGCTAATCATCGAAGGTTTCTTCGCCGACCCAGTTACCTCCATTGCAACCCTTTCCGCCTTGAGCCTTTGTCGCTTGGCCACGGGAGCCAGTAAGATTCGGGCAGAGTCCAAAACCTTAGTACCAGCCGACCAAGGAGATGTCTCACTGTTGCTAGTGACAGCACAATGTGGAGGCGCAAGTGGAGGCGTTGAAACCGAGCTGGATGCACTATCACATGACAAGGATGCAAACGAGGGGCTCTCTTCCGCCAATGAGGTTGTCGTGGAGTTGGGTAAAGTGATATATTCACGGGGAGAGGGCGGTGCCTTGATCAAGGGCATCGCCTTGCCGAGGGAGTGCGGTTTAATACCGTGCGCCCACCCGGCCGCAAGGCGCTCTAAGAGTTCCATGAATTCGGCTTGACTCATTGAGCGTGCAGGAAAAAATATAGGACAACCATCTAAGCCATCAACGGCAGCTGCGGTGCGCGCCAAGGTAGGAAGAATACTTGTGAAATCGGCGAGCATCAATTGGCAGATGAGCACGCTGAACTGGGACTCGACGATGAGTGGGTGGTATGTGGTGAATATGGCGGGGACCTTGGAGACAGCAAGCGACGGGGCAGCATTATTGACCTGCGCACTAGGTTGCAAGGACTCAGCAAGAAGAAAAGCGTACTCCATCTGATGTGCGATATCTCCCCGATGTAAAGCGTTAGGAGATTCGATTGAGTCAAAGTGGGAAAGAAACTTTTCATGATCACGAATGCTCTTCCTGAGCAAAGATGCTATTTGTTCCCGGAGTGGTCCAGCCGCCAAAACTTCCCTATATGCCACTGCCTTCGTGCCATCACTCTTGCCAAGTGGTCCATCTGGGTTCCCAGTTTCCACACCTCCATATTTCCCATGCTCAAGGTAGCAAAGCCTAAGCTCGGACCCGTCGACTTGTTCTTTCTGTACCCCTTCTAATCTGAGAATCGCGGTTTCGATGAGAAAAATGGCATGCTGCAGATGCGCCGCCCCGCGAAGGAATAGCAGCTGTGGCTCGATAGGATCCGGTGCAATGGGAAGTACGGAAGGGTGTTCAGGGTGCTGCTCTACGTCTGCATCCTCGGTCATATTCTCCCCTCCCAATGGGCTGGTTCCGTTTGGAGGTGCCTGCCCATTTGTGTGAGAATTGGCACCCACCTTCTTGCGTTTCACGCTCTTCACAAAGCGTGAATCTCCAAGTAGCCTCACACTATGGTGCATCGCTTTGGCTTTGCGCACGGCACGGGCTTCTTTGAGGGCGTAAGTAAAATCTTTTGTTGCTTGTGTGTACTCGTCGCGAAAGCAATGAACAATTCCACGTGTACGATAATACTCGAGGTGTTGCGGTCGCGCGGCTATGAGCTCATCTAGAACTCTCGTGCTTGTCGACTCTGCAAGTTGTCTGGTGGGGTTTCTAAGCTTAACCGGAGAAGGAAAACAAATGCTGGTACCGTGATGGTATTTTCTCGTGGAAGAAATGGACATATTTGGCATCCAAGTCGTTTGGATCTGCCCCATAAGCATTATAATAAAAACGGCTAGATTGGTCTAAACCCACCGTATTTTAGCACACGTTCAGCCACATCGTCAAAAACGTTTCCACCTTGCATAATCATTACGCTAGAAGCAATCTCATCCGCTTTGTATGCTTGAGCAAGTTTCTGCACGGCCAATGCCCTCAAACGATGTATACGCATCGCAGACATAGCGACATTTCGACCTCCATTGCCCCCAGTGCCAAGGGGGTTGATATTAAGAGCCGATGCACTCGTCCATGTGCTATTGAGGCCAGGAATGCTCCTTGATGATCCTAGTTCCGCAGAAGTTAAGCCAGACGAAGCTCGGACCGAAAGTTCCGCGGCTTCGTCTACAAGGTGTCGGATAGAATTTACAGATTTAAATACGCCAGGGTCTATTGGAGGAGGTATAGCCTTTCCTGGTCTCCGCGTAAGGAATGAACGTGATGATGACAGAGAAGAAAATGCTCCTCTCGGGGAATCTGGCGGAGAGTGGTTGTTCAAAGTATGATAGCTACGATCCCGCTGCTTACTCGCGGCGAGTCTAACAGAAGAGGTAGAGGAGGAAAGACGAAGCGCATCGGGTGCGGGTGCAGTAAAAAGGCTCGCTGGTTTGAGGTTTACTGCGAGGAGAGAATCGAGGAGTTCAAGTGGCAGCTGTAACCATTGTCCCTGTGAGAACAGCGGTCAAGCGACAGTTGCGTCATTAAAAAGAAAAGACACACATGATATGAACTAATATAACGCCAGTGTTTATTGCGACTGATACACAAAACAGGTCGTCCGTCTAATTCTTGCTGAGCGTTCGCCGGAGCAGCTGAAGCTGCTTCCTTGACCTTTGCATGTTTCTTGGCTTTTTTTTTCTTCTTCTTTTTCGGTGCACGAAGAACTGCGTCCCCTTCAAGTTCTTCCGGTTCGTTAGTAGATGTCGCGCTAGATTGAGTTGTTGGTGTTAGCGCGTCAGGAATAGATGCCGTGTCAATGTCGAAGGAGTCCGGAATGGTCCCCATAGCGGAAAGAGGTGGCAATCTGTAACGGTTACTTCAAAGAACAACCGCACATCAAGTTCTGGTGGAAGAGTTTACATGCTCATTGATCTACAGAAGGCGCTGTCAATAAATTTGGATCTTCTCACGACTTCCGATCATCATCGGTTGAAAAACTTAACTACACTTCACCATTGCAGCTATAAAGAATGGATTTATATCCCTTTATCATGCACAGGCTACTATTAGTTGAATATGTTGACGTGGCATGCAAGACACCACTCGTTTGGTGGTACATTTGTACATATATACCTGAGGATGTGAAGAATTGTTTGGCGAGGCAAGGCAACTTAGTCATCAGTATATGATACCAGAAGGTCGTGTATCATATACTTCGGCCAGGCAGTAAATATTTTCCGGTGCTTTGCCTATGAGCCTACCCATTATCAAACTACTTACATCCTTTCATTATGCTACCACGTAAATCTGAGATATAAGAGCTCTGGATGAGGCAGAAGTCGCTACTTAATTGTATATATGTTACCTGGGAAAGTGGGTACACAGTCGTTAACAATTTTGGCTTGTAAAACATCCTTTTCGATTTTTGACACCTTTTAGGTTGTTACATGTCAAGTTGGTTGGTTGGTATCACCTGACCCTCACGACATAAATGGCTAATTTAGCCTGGCTAACTCCCCCCACCTTAATAAGGCTAATTAGCCTGAAACTCCATGAAACCGCCAATAATTATGAATAATTACACTTTTTATTTCCCTATTAAGTACCCACTGCTCTATGCGTTCCATGTTGCCGATGCATCAGTCACCATCAATAATCACTGCTGGCATTGGAAGATGTTTCTGTTGGAAAAAGTGTAAAAGAAATGTGTCATGCCATTTTCAATGTGCAAATTTCCGCCAGAAGGCACTTTCCTTTGTTTAAAGACTTTTCCTGTCAGAAATTAGCACATTGAAAATGGCATGACACATTTCTTTTACACTTTTTCCAACAGAAACATTTTCCAATGCCAGCAGTGAATGTTGCCATCACCATTGCTGACATCAGCAATGCCCCACCATCACTTCGGTCATCACTCCGCCTTCCTCTCCATCGTTGCGCACTCAAATAGCACAAGTGATGAGGACAAGTTGCCATCAAAGTTGCCATCAACTTATGCTTTCAAGTGTCCACTGCGTCACCGCCCTTCCACAAACCCCCAAGATCCATCACAACTGCTAAATCTAGTTAGTATATATTGTATGCATATACTGGAGCATACACAGTATTTTTCTGTGCCTTCAACCTCTCAATAAATGGGAAAAACACTATATTTGTGCCTTTTTCATCTCTGAAGCTTCTATCATCTCATACTGGCATTGTGTGTCCAATTTAACATACTAGATGGGTGATATTTATACTAATAAGGATAGCCCACCCTTAGGGAAAAAGCTGTGTAACATGTACTGGTGGGTTTTACATTTGACCATGTTCCACTCATTCTCCAGCCTCAGTGCTTATTTCTCTTCTTGAGATACTCATATACATGCTATCTGTACACCTTTATCTGCTCATACTTACAGGGATCAGCTATGTTATCCTGCTCCTGTCATCTTTTTATAAGGATCACTTATTAGATACAGATATTTACTGTACAAGTTATCATATACAGTCTTGTAGGACCTCATAGAAATGTAGATATATTATTATAACACCTGTGAGAGGTGTAGTGAATGATATTCAGATTCCTTGAAATGATTGCTCTGTTCAGTACTCTTAGAGACATGAGGAAATAGATATATTGCCATATAAAGACTACATAAAGATGGATACTGAAGTGTAATAAAAAAAAACAAGAGAGGAAGGATGAAATACCATGCTCGCTGTGCGCAACGATGGAGAGGAAGGGCAGAGTGATGACCGAAGTGATGGCGGGGCATTGCCGATGTCAGCGATGGTGATGGCAACATTATTATTGATGGTGACCGACGCACCGGCAATACGGAACACATAGCCGTGGGTACTTAAAAGGGAAATAAATAAAAAGTGTAGTTATTCATAATTATTGGCGTTGGCGGTTGCAGTTTCAGGCTAATTAGCCTTATCAAGGTGGGGGGAATTAACCAGCCACTTATGTCGTGAGGTGGTTGGTATTACATAATTGTGATTGTTCTTTGTAATGGAGCAGACTATAGAGTTACATATGAACAGGAGCATTATTATACTGCCACCGCTTGTTTGAGGAGTTGCTGATACACGAATTATTTCCATCCTTGCTTTGCGATATATATAACAAAAAGACACACCTGGAGCCCTTGAGGGTTGGCACCAACGAGTTCCTTGATCTTGTTTCCATTCTGGAAGAGCGTGAAAGTAGGCATCTACAAGGGACAAGATCTAAGCATCTAAGTTTCAGAAAATATTCGAACCACAATACATACCGCACGGACGACCACTTCTTGTGCGATCTGATCCTGCTTATCGACGTCGACCTTGTAGAACTCGATACCAGCAAACTCCCCCAAATCGGAGAACTTATCGAAGATAGGGGAGATAATCTTGCAGGGACCACACCAGGTCGCCCAAAAATCGATGACAACGGGCTTTTCGCTGTTGATCTATCATGCAGATTGACTCTTGACTTCATTAAAGCATTCTGTGAGTGGAAAGAAACGTACAATGGTCTTGAAGTCGTCGTAGCTGTTGATCTCTGTGACCGTCATAATGAGTGTGTGTGGTAACGGGCGGTTCGCTGAATATTCCGGAGAGATGAGAAGAGGTTTTTTAAATGGATGCGGGCGGCGGCTTGGTGAGCGTGTCACGTGCCGTTTGACGTGATTCCAAGTAATCACAAGGTCACGTGCATACATTTTTCGCTGCGGCTTCGGCTCGGTCGAACTTCTCGTTCGACGAGTCACGACTATCTGTGTGCTCCGCAATGCATTTGATGTATACATTGGACGATAACGGAAACAGAGTGTACACTCTCAAAGTAGGCAGTGGTCTTGTCTTGATTCCGAAGGATTCCCTGCTTATTCGTCGCTTTAGAAAGTGACCGACACAGGAAGAATCACGAAGTCTGCGCACCCCGGTAATCTCGCCTGTTTCTGGTGAAATGTAGATCCAGTTGACACCCTTTGGGCATTTAGCACGCTTCTCTCCTGATGACAAGTTTTCCCGGCATAGGGTGACAATCAAGAAACGCAATAACGTTCTCTTGACACAACTACCTGCCAAGCCCATGTGATTGGGAAGAGATCTTCAACTCTCCCGGTTCAAGCGCATGTGGTGAATATGAATGGTCAATGGGTGGTGACTGGAAAGGATCGCCCGTTCGTTTCTATCGCTCCTTTCTTTCCACATTAGTTTTTCACAATCCGATCTGGGACCACGCCAGTATAATATACTTCTCCTCTATATCCTTGTTGATCTACAACATCACCACGGCGAGAAAGGTCTTGGATTTCATTCAAGAACAAAGCGGCACGACCTTGATGTGCTTGTTACTCAGTCGACTGGACGCCTGTGGGTCCAGAATTCTAAGGATCTGATATGGTATCTATATGGGTTGTTTGAGTTGATCCGTATCTTTAGTCAAGTAGTTTTTCTTAGCCGTACTCAAGTTACTTGAAACGATCAGTTCTGACTGTTTCCGTGTAGTCAGCAATACCGTATACGGAAACAGCATCATGTGAGATAATTGATATCACCGGAAAAAGTTGATGGGCCCAAATGCCTTTATCATCGTAGTTGGACCTTTCGCTCGTTAGCATGCCTCAGTCTACAAAGAAAGTCCTTGTTTCTCCTTCCCTGTGCACAGTAATTGCCCCGACCCACCAATATACCGACGAGCAACTCGCAAAGATCAAGGCTCTTCGTGAGGTCAGTTTACAAAGCGTCCATCTCAAGTTCTCTATATCCAAATATTCCAATTCAGTACACAGAGACCCTCCTGCTTCCGCCGACAGACCCATACTACCAATGGGAACTCCGATGGATCAACAAGCCAGATACCATGACGCGCTACAGCCGTGCCTCGAAATGGAACTTCACTGATGCGCAAAAGCGTATCAAAGCAACGATAGAGTGGCGGAGGGAATACAAGCCCGACCTTATACCGCCCGACGAAGTTCGTGTTGAGAGCGAGACGGGAAAAATGTAAGGATCGCTCGCCCTCTGAGGACGTCAAAGTCCGTGCTGACGGCAGCCTAACTGACGCGTCATATATACATATAGCATCATCAATGGTTTTGATAGAGATGGACGACCAATTATATACATGCGGCCGGGTCGAGAGAATACAGAGACGTCGCCGCGGCAGTTGCGCCATCTTGTCTGGTGTCTGTACGTTTGTCAAGTTTGTCCATGCGATTTGTGTTTCTGGCTGACGTGTTTACCACGCACAGGGAGCGTGCGAAGGATCTTATGCCCCCAGGCCAAGAGTCACTAGTTATCATCGTAGATTACAAGTCAACGACACTCCGTACTAACCCCTCCATATCCGTTGCGCGTAAGGTTCTCCATATTCTGCAACAGCACTACGTAGAAACACTTGGTCGCGCGCTCGTCGTTAATCTCCCCATGCTCTTGAGTTTCTTCTATAAAGGAATCTCACCTTTCCTGGATCCCGTCACGAGGGACAAGGTCGGTATCTGTCCTTTTTTGTTGATTGATACACCACTAAAGAAGAACCTTGCAGATGCGGTTTAATCCAGATCTGCACGAACTTATATCGCCAGAGCAACTTGATGCAGACTTTGGTGGCGAATATCATTACGAGTTTGAGCCTAATAGCTACTGGGATCAAATCGTCGCGTGAGTCCTTTTGTATAATTAAATAATATCGTTTATTCCATAACCTTGTTCATACAGTGCATGCGGAATTGCACCAGATGGGACACGCGTCCAGAAAAAAGGCGAGGTTGAAGATGATTCGAATACAGGAGTGAAAGAGGAGGAAAGTTCATCGTACGTTAAACGTCTCTTGTCATGCAACGCAAAAAATCATCACATTCGGTACAGATCCACAACACCATCTACGTCCTCATCTGAAACCGCACTCGAAGAGAAACAGGGAGACACATCAATAACAAAGGACGTGTCCGCACCCCATCTAGAGCAACCACCCCTCGTCTCTGCCTCATAATCAGCTATTTGTTTTAGTCGCGCTTTCCGTGATAGCTTTCGATTCTTTATATCCAGTTATAGTAGGATCATATACACATCCAATGATCGTCTTTGCACAATGTCTTGTTGTTAGAAAGCAGTCTGATTACTTTTCCTAGTTCTAGTTGTTCGATTATAGATGGCTATATATATAGAACATTAGACTCTGGTGGCGCAGCCAGGTAGTTAGGACGACGAAACATTACTATGAGCATCACGTAACATGGCACATTGGATTGGCTTGCTCGTCAAGCATCCTAATGTTAGCGAGGATCTTGAACACTGCGCTTTCAGGGGCAAGTACCTGTCAGCGATCAAGCTGAAGCTTTAAGGAAGCTTAAACCCAACTATAAGTATGCTCAAAATACGTACGCGTCGATGAGCCGGCACCAGCAACGACAAGAGTTGTTTACGTTAAGATATCAATGAAGGTATCAATGTGTGAGTATGCAAAGTACAATGACAGGAGACACAAAATTAGATGTACCTATGTCCAAGGAGGTAGTGCTATAATAGTGTTTCTTTTTGTATCACGAACAAGGGGAAAAAGGGTACTAAGGGAGGGGTGAAGGGATGGGATGCATGTATACTGCAAAAGAGGGTAAAGATCTGCAATGAAGTTCCTTGAATCCCAAGTTCTGTCAATGGTATGGACTGGCTGGCAGACACGTCAACGTATCTCTGCAAAAAAAAAGAAGAAAAGAGGGATGGATGGTGTATAACGAGATGCAAAAAAAAGTTAGAAAGAAGCAAGGGAAGGGGGGGGGGGTGGGGAAGTGTCATAGAGGGTAGATAATTAACGAGTGGAACCAATCAATCCCCGTCCGATCCAAAAAGAGAGAAAGTCCTCAACAGATTCAAAAACCACCAGCTCTCCAAGACGAAGGTGGCGGTGCTCTCCGAGCACCCTTGCTCGGTGTCGCAGGCTGACTGGCCGTACGCGCTCTAGGCACAGCTAATCCTCCCTTGACCGACGACGACGACGCCGCACTCCCGTGCTGCGTGGGCATCGGCGGGACCGGAGGAAGATACCCCGAATCCCTGCGTCCTCCGCCCATCATCTTGCTATGCCGATTCGACGCCGCTCCATAATCCCCATAGCTGCTCTTCGACGAACTCCACTGCCCTCCACCGCCCGCCCCACCTCCATACTCGCTTCGGGACCCACTGATCCCACCACCACCACCACCACCACCATACATGGACCTCGCAGACCCCGGGAAGATCGCCGAGCCCGTCGACCACCCGTTGCCCATCCCGCCCGCGTTCATCCCGCCCATCATATTCATCCCCATCCCCATCATGAACGGCGGCGTACCCACAACGGACGGCGTCGAGCCCCCATACACGCTCGCGGCGCCCCCAAACGTCGAGCCGCGCTCCCACTCGTCGCCCGCGGCCGCCATAGCTTGTTGCGCCACCGCCATCTGGTACGCCTGCTTCGCGTACATCATCGCCTGCTGGTGCGCCGCCATGTATCCCGCGTCCGCGGCAGCGAGCATCCCAGGGCCCATGCCCATGCCCCCCATGTTCATGTTCATGTGCGGGTTCATGTTCATATTCATGTTCATTCCGGGCATCGGCATGTTCATGTTCCACCCCGGCATACCGGGTCCGAATCCGCCCATCATAGGGTTGAGCGTCGACATACGACGAGCCTGGGCACTAGCCATCGTCTGATTTATCGGCAGGTCGTCGTCGTCGTCGTCGTCAACAATAGGCCCGCGTCCATTAATAACGTTGCCCAGCTACACAGAAATCATCAGCACCAAAGAACCAAACCACTCCTGAAAGAAACACACCTCAATCGCAGCCTTCGCCTCACTCCGCCTCCTTTCCTTCCTCCGCTCCTCGCCCTCTTCATCCTCCTCTCCCTCCCCCTCCGCACCTACACGCACCCCAACACCCCTCGCACCCCTCGCGCCTCTCCCCTTAACCACATACCCACCCCCCTCCCTCATATCATCCTCAAAGCTCACACTCCTCCTCTGTACATGTCTCATCCCCACACCGACCTCGCTGCCGTCCCTCGGCGTAACAGGCGCCCGACCGCTACTCGAGTCGCCCGTCGAGCTCCCCGCAGGACTCTCCCGGCGCCCGCTCGCAAACGGCCGGCTAGGCATCGCGATCGTGCTCCCCGCCGTGCTGCCCACGCCCATACTGTGACTGTGACTATGCCCGTGCCCGTGCCCGTGCCCGCTGAGCGCGCTGAGGCTGTTAAGGCTGTACCTGCCTGCTCCCTGGCCCTGTGGGTGCCCGTGTCCCGTACCCTGGCTGCTGTTGCTGTTGCTGGCGCTGGTACTGGTACTGGGAATAGGCGACAACGACGACGCGGACACAGACCCGGGTATCAAAGTGCTGCTGCGCTGTCTCACCGCGAGCGGCCTGTCCCTGTCCCTCTCGACACTCCTCCCCGCCTCCTTCCCCACCACACTCGGGAAATTCAAGATCCCCGCGGGCTTCGTGCTCGTGCTTGTGCTTGCGCTCGTGCTCGCGTGCGCGTGCACGGCGCCAGTCGTCCCGCCGACGGAAAGAACCGCGCTATTCCTGTTCCTCTCCGCGTCCACACCTTCTCCCTCGCGATCGCGGTTGAACGGCGGCCTCGAGGTAACCCTAAACGAAGGGGGTGGCGCGCGCTGCTTGATCGGTATCGGCGCAATCGGCTTCTCCGTCTCCTCTTTCGCCTTTTTCTTCTTGTTCTTGTTCTTCTTGTTGTCTCCTTTCGCCTTCCTCCTCCCCCGCTCCTCTGACTCCTCCGACTCCTCGTCTTCTTCCTCATCCTCCTCTTCCTCGTCCTCGTCATCATCATCATCACTCTCCTCCTCCTCCTCGTCGTCGTCGTCCTCCGTCCGCCGGATGAGATTCACACCAGCCCCCAACAACGTCGCGAGATCATCAACGGGCGTGCTCAGGCGCTGCGGGACAACCACCACCGGCTTAACGCCCGCACTCGGCCTCATACCCAGCTTCGCATTGCCCGCGCTCGTGCTCGTGCTGGTAGACGCACCAGTGCTCGCCGTCATCGTGCTCGCAGCAACACTCGTGCTCGACCTCATCTTGACCACCTTCGCCGTAGACATCGTCGTCTCAGGCGCAGTCGTCACCGGCGCCGCACTCGTATGCATACCCACCAAAGGTAAAGGCTCCGTCATAGCCCTCGCCACGACAGGCTTCGTCGTCCCACCACCCACGCCCAACGCGCGATTCAACCTCTCCCCAATCCCATCCCTCTCCAGCGGCCTATCCGCGCTCTCAACAAGCTTCACCGACCCCCCCTTCGGACTCGCAGGCGGACTGACAAATCGCCGGGGCGGGCTCACGCTCACCTTGACCGGGTTCTTCGCCTCCGTGTCCCCTCCCACACCACCCGGGGACGCCGACGCAGAGCCCACGGACCCCAGCGACCCGACGGACCCGACGGCAAGGAGCGTCCGCCCGGCCGTGAACCCGTCGTCGTCCCTTGTGGGCCCGACGACCGGCGGGCGCCCGCGCCGCGTGAGCTCGTTGATGTCGATGAGCGGCTTTAGCGGGCGGGGGTGCGGGTTCGATGAGGAGGAGAGGGAGGAGAGGGCGGAGCCGGGGCGGCGCGGGGGCACGAGGCGCGCGAGAGGCGCGTCGTCGTCTGAGTCTGAGGAGGAGTTTGTGTTGGAGGAGCGGGAGGGGGAGTAGGGTTGTCTTGGGCGGGGTTGGACGGGGGAGGGTGAGGCGGGGTGTCGTGTTGGTAGAGGTTGGAGTGTTGCTGTGGAGCTTGGGGCGGGAGAGGAGGCGGAGTGGTCGGATGTTGCACGGGTGTGGCGTTTAGCTGCGAGTGTAGATTAGTTGATTGCTAAAATGTTGAGAGAAGAAAAAGACATACGACTACTAGTAAGAACACTGGCTCTCTTGGCGTCTCTGGACGGGGTGACTGCACTTGTTGATACGCTCGCTCTTGCTCTTACCGTCCCAACGTTGAATCCCAGACTCGAATGCGATCTGTCCCTGTCGTTCACAGGGTACTGATACTCGTTCGTCAGAATATGGCTCGACTGCGCTCTGGTGCCCGTCGGCCTGCCATAAGCATACTCTCTCGGGCCATGGCCGACCTCCGACTTGGTCCCCCTTGTCTTGATCAACGCCCTCGCGATCCCGGCACCGCGTCCTTTGATCGTCACCTCTTCCTCGTCGTCGTCGTCGTCGTCGTCCCGACTCGCACTGTCATCTTCATCCTCGTCTCCGTCAGAATTGGCATACGCAAGCCCAGACGATTGTCTCCTCGGCCGCTGTGGTTGGGCGGGGGCGGGGGAGTAAAGGGGCTGCGGGCCGGGACTCGGTGTGCGCAGGGAGGGCACAGGCGACTCGCCTGTGCTGCGCCGTGCCTGTGCGCCGCGGAAGGCAGCGACAGAGATGCGCTGTGACGAATCTGTGCTTGTGAGTCGTGGGCGGGGGAGTGGGGCCGAGAAGGATGAACTGGTGGGGGAGAGAGACGTAGTAGGCGTCGAAAGGAAACTCGAAGAAGGGGGGCCGACGTGTCTGAAAGACTTGAGGTTGAAAGAGTCGTCTGGAGGCGAGAGGGACGCAGCAGAGGTGGGAGACGTGTTTTTGGGGACAGACTTGGACCAGTGGAAGAAGCCGGGCTTCTTTGGGGGGACAGGGGTGTTGGGGGCGCGGGATGCGAGGGGCGACGGCTCGTTGGGCAGGGAGCGCGTGGAGAGGGCGTTGTGTGGGTCTGCGTAAGCGGCAAAGATGGCGGACTTGGACGGCGGCGGGCGCAGGCGGCGGACATCGACGTCGCTGTCGGTGCTGCTGCGCGGCGTGCGAACGTAGGACGGGCGCGGCGGCGTGCTGAACGATGCCTGGCCGACGCTCGCAAAGGACGTCGTCGACGCTGCGGCGGCTGGCGGCTCGCGCTGCTTTTTGCGGGCAAACGGCAGGCGCAGCTTGCTAGTGTTGCTGACGAGACTGGGATACACTCCTCCATACGCTCTGTCACTACTCGTGCCATTCGGGCTCGACGGCAGATACCTGTCCGCAGTCACATAGTCTGTGGGCGACGACGAGACAGCAGAGTCCGTCTCTGCACGCTGCTGCTTGGTGGCAGCCTTCTTTCTGCCAAAGAGGCCAGCCAGAGAAGGCATGGGACAGGAAGCTAGAGGCAGACGGCTGACACGGCGGAAACAGAACAAGGAACGAGCAAGCCGTCGTCCCCCGGCGTCGTGCAAAACTTTGACAGGCACGTGTTTGACTTTACTTCTGCTTTGTATTCCTCCTGCTCAGTATACTCCACACCACCACACCAAGGGTCTCTGTCCCAGGCCTGACAGGGGCTGAGAGCAAAGAACCTGCTGACAATTCGTTTTGTTCCAGGAAATCTTCTTCTTCGCTTCTACGTAGACATATACTCCGCCATCAAGTCATACGCTCGACGTCTCAATTCGGATCTCCTAATTGCCAAAAACAAAGCAAAAAAACCCACCGGATGTAATGTTGCACAGCGAAATCCCACCGTCACCAGAAACAACGACGAGGAGCTCTCCCATTACGCAATAAGCATACTCAAAGTTATCTCTATCTCACGTCGACGACAATCAACCTATATGTATAACTCTACCCCGAGTCCGCATCGGGGCCCGATTCCCCTCGCCCGGCTAAACACATGTAGACGTCGATCTCCAAGCGGTCTCGTCAGGTCTAACCTTGTCTGAATCTGAGCTCCATACATAACTACCGCCGCGGTGTCTCAAACCCTAACCCGCCTTGAATGCATGTACATTTCCTTCCCGGTGCGCCACACACCACTTTACTCGGTATGTTTCCTCCGTTATCCATTCAAGTGTACACACCAATGCATGCATACACGAATACTCACTTGTCCCGCCGTACTATTCGGAGTTGCGACGTACACCACATTAATATTCCTCTCACGTACATGCATACCTCATACAACTCAACTCGACACCGGTTCGGACCACCGGCCCATGTCGTCCAAGCCTTATTTCCGGTTTCATCGGGGCAAGTCGGGGCTTCAGTTTCCCCATCCTCATTCCAGAATTCATTTCCACCTGAGCAGTAGGAGTGTTTACTCATACCTACCACACCACCATCACCATCAGAGCGCCGTTCACATTCTCTTTTGTGGTATCGCTATAGGTGTAATGCTCACAATAACCAGGTCAACCTCTGGATCCCAGGATATGTGGACTATTTATAGAGCATGTGCCCTCCAATCAATATCTCAAATACTCTTTTCCATGGCTTAATAGGGTCCAAGTCTTCTGATAAGATGTGCTTCCATATGTTCTTGGGTGCCTTCTTACCAATCACTTCTTGTCAGTAGCTAGACAGTTGATTTTGACTCTACACAGGCTATTGCAGCTCTCAGTCTGCTTGAGATCTGATTTGTTCTCTATTCTCTACTCACATATGACTTTTTGGATGTAACTTTCTCTCAGAACCTGCAAGCTTCAGTCTCTACTTTTTCCACAAGAATATGGTGTTTACAGACTTACTACACTTTGTAACCATCATATGTTTTTGTTTATGTTACTGTCACACCTTAGTGTTTTGCCAATCACTGAGGTGTAAGTCCTTACATTCCTTATTTCATTCACACTTACTTATATTACCAGTATCACTTCTTTTACAGGTAGATACAGAAAACTTTTTCAACGTTTGATACTTTTGAAAAGATCACTTAACATCAAATCAAATCAAATAGCTAAATTCTTTATAATAATATATATTATACTCTAGCATACTAACTTTGATTTGACATTAGTCTTCAAGTTGTACAATAAGCTGTAGCATGAGATATAACCATTTGAAGTTAATGAGTTATTGAAAAGGTTTTATTACTAGTTTTTGTTGAGAGACATTCCACTAAGCCACAGTGGCTTAGTAGAATGTTTCCCAACATATAGTAAACCTGGCCCATCTGGTTAGTGGATACT
This sequence comes from Termitomyces sp. T73sscA, assembly GCA_017657235.1. Lineage (NCBI taxonomy): Eukaryota > Fungi > Basidiomycota > Agaricomycetes > Agaricales > Lyophyllaceae > Termitomyces > Termitomyces sp. T73sscA. Next base: position 9,205 of record JAGGAP010000116.1, on the reverse strand, counting down.
CCCCTCTGTCCTGAAATTGCCAGGGTCAGTATCCACATGCGTAATAGATCACAAATTGTAAAAAGCTCAATTCACATGAAAAAAACAGAATCTGTGTGGATTATCCAGTACTAAATAGTACAAAAATAAGAGCAAAGCTCAGGTCAGATGACAATGGTGACTGTTGTAACAAAATATAAGAAACTATAATAAATAATGTAATGATCTGTTACATTTCCTTTCAGACCCCTGTATAGTCTGGAAGTAAGTGTAATAGTGTGGTAATACATGATATATAGAATGCATGAATACAAAAATTCATGTCCAGAATAACAAGCTGGTGAGGATCCATGTTGCACTCAATGCCTTAAGCCAAGAGAGAATCATATAGGAGCTGAGCAGCTATGGGGTCTATCATGCTAGCATTGGCATTAACTGGTGCTATCTCGCTAGCATTAGCTGACAAGAGAGGAGCCAGTTGGACTATCTTGTCAATTGATTGGACCATCTTGTATATTTCCATGTTCCTTTGTTGCAGGTTCTGGCAGGGGAGCAGCAACAGTAGTGTTGGTGGGCATTGGTTCAGGCAGCAATGGGCCATGCTTGCAAGTTCGCTGCCACAAGTCATAGTAGTTGGAGTCCATCCCCACATAATAATAATAGTTCAGGCCCTCCTCCTAATATATGTGGCCTTATTTGCTCTCACAAGTGTGGAGGGCTGCTAGATAGTAGCAGTTGTCCATATCACAAGTCCTCCACCCATCCCATTCCAGAATAGCTGGTAGAGAACTATAATCATTTGATTAATGATGTCATGCATTGTCAATTAGCCAAAATTGCTCCAATGACATGTTTGAGTCATTGAAGTAGTTCTCAAGATACACCATGCTAAATATGTAGGCATGGTCAATCTATTTAACCAGGATTTGTTATACAAAAGCACCCAAAGCACCCTGTTATCTCTCAAATTTGCTGATTGTAAGTTGGCAGAATGAGGGGCAGCTATTGTGATGGTTGTCCACAGACAGCTCAAAAAAGGCATTTTGTAAGGGTGACCTCTGGAGGCTGTAGCTCAGTCACAAAGCTGGCAGAGAGAAATCCAAAGTATATTAGAAGATATACAAGCAGTACTGTAGTAAATTCTCACCTGGCAGAGGAAGATCCAAAGAGAACAAGTCTGGAGACTTTCTAGGCCAGGTGTAATGCTTCTGGGGCCTCAGAAACATGGGAAACAACTATACAGGACAACAGAAAAGAATAACCCTAACCTAAAAATGAAAACTCCAAAAATTGCCTAAATAGAAAAATGAACATGATTACACAAGCAGGCAGGAAAACTCCAGTTAGGTAAGCCAGGAAAACTCTGGTTATATAAGCCCAAAATTGGCAGTGTTGGGAGAGCCATCTTGTCTGAGTCATAACTCAAGAACTAGAGCATTTCAGATGCTAAAAGTAGAATCAATGGATAGGGCTAAAGAAGAAGTGTAGATAAAAGTCCTTGGTAGGGAAGAAATAAGAGTGAGAGAAGAGAGAAAAGGGCAAAACTGAGGAGTCCTCTGACATTACCTCCTCTCTAGTGTGTGGCACCTTGATATATAGGATAGAAGTAGTTTTGAATAGCTTGGTCAACTTGTGAAGTAGGATAGATACCTCAGATAGCATGAGGAGCCTGGAGATGCTGCTGATAGAAATCCCAGACAAGCACAGGGGCATGAACATTCTCTTGTGGCTCCTAAGAGATATCTTCAAATTCATAGTCCTTCTACTTTACTTTGTACTGAAGCTTATATTGGAATAAATGGCTATCCAAGATCTGCTCCACCCTATACCCCTGCTCAGAGTCTATCAAGTCAGGTGATGGTAGTGGCCAAGGGTAGTGGCCAGGAATTGGGTTGTTAGGAGCAAGAGTCAGTTTGACAATATTAAAGACTGGATGGAGTTAGTGCATTCCAACTGGCAACTTGAGTCTGTATGCCAGAGAACCAACCTGTTGTTCTATGAGAAGGGTCCTAGTTGACAATGAGACAGCTTCTGAAAGGGACATGCAGTGGAAATATTTGATACATCTAAATAGACCCAATCTCCAAGCTTGTTCAAGGGGGCTGGAGTTTGTCCATGATTGTAATATCATGCCATGTTCTTCTTGGCCTTGGCCTCCTCCTGGGCTGCCTTTATCCTATCCACAAACTTGTTCACAGACTCATTCTCAGAGGGCCATCCTAAGGTTCAAATTCCATCCATGAGTATCAGAAGACTAGTCTCTGCACTGTGTCCAACTCTATTCTGAGCTTAGTCCCAAGATGCACCCACTCATAGCACATCTACACAACTGCTCAGCTCACCCTTTTCCCTTCCATCTTTTAGTAGTCAGCCTTGATGAGTCATATGCATGGATCTTACTCAGCATTGATTATTGCTAGTTATACTCCATTACATACTGAGGCCAAATTAATTAAACAGTATTAGTAACTGCATAGCCACTGATATTATATATAGGCAGCCTGTGGGATAGAATATTTGTAGGCTGAACAATAGTGGTATTCTCCTAGCCTATCTATTGAATTGACCATAAGCTTCCTAGTGACATCTGACCCTCTGCTTGCTCTGTCTGCCCCTCACCCAACTCTTCTCTGCCTCTATGCCATCTGACTCTCACTTGATGCTTGCATTGCCTGCTTTGTGGAAAGGAGTTCTGCAGATGTCAAGCCTTGCTCTTACAGTGGGTGTCAACCAGTATCCAAGAAGAAGGGTGACATTTAGGTGGCTGCATAGACATGGTTGTTGTACTGGAACTCTGCATCTGGTAATAGCTCATCCCAGTCATCTTGCCTCTCATTACAGAACAACCAGAGGTACTGCGCTAGTTTCTAATTGACACACTGTCTAACCATTGGATTGGGGATGATAAGCAGTAGAAGTGTGGAGCTTCACATTAAGCAGCCAGTATAGCTCTCTTATGAATTCAGAAACAGACTGTGGTTTTTGATCAGAGATATAAGCATCAAACAGACCATGCAGCTTCTAGACATTCTTCCATTACAAGTTGGCTGAACTTATAGCTGAACAAGTAGTATGAGTAGAAATGAAGTGTGCTCACTTTCCACAGAGGTTGACTACTACTATGATAGCATCATATTCATAAGAGTCTGGCAGTTCAACAATGTAGTTTACAGAAGCTATACTCCAGCATTGAGCAAGAATAGGCAGAGGATGAAGCTGAACTATAGGAAGTTAACATTGGAGTTTTGTCCAGAGGCAGAGATCACAGGTACTAGTGTAGGACCCAATGTAGCATGACATCTGAGGCCACCAATAGTTGTGAGAGACCAACTCTAAGGTCTTGCACCTATCTGAGTGTCCAGCAATGCAAGAGTCATGATGCTGCTGCACAATTTTTCTCCAAAGCTCAGATACATTTGGAACATAGATGCATCTCCAAAAGGTCAGAAGACCATTTTCCAAGGCCCACTCATCCATATGCACTGACTTTACCCCATGGGCTTGGTTAGCATGCAAGACCATCACAGCTTTAGCCACTATACTTTCCTATGTTCCTTTCCAATTACTCTGACAGATGCCTTGGAGAATGCTCACCTCATCTCCTTAGATAGCCACACCTTCCAGAGCATGGATAGCAAACAGCTCAGGCTTGAGAAGGACAATGTTGCTGTTGTTATCTGCTCCTGAACTATGGTCAGCATGTTGAGATAGTGCATCTGGCTTACTCATGCTCTGGCCAGATTTACAGCAAAAAGTCAAAGTTGGCCAAGTACAGAGACTATTAAGCCTGTCAGCAGTTTAGTTTCTTGACTGTCCAGAAGTACTTGAGGTGTCTGTGATTGGCACCATTCTTTAAGAGATTGAATAATGGCCAACATTTCCTTGTCATGGATTTCATAGTTGCATTCTACTGCATTTAGGCTCTTAAAGTAGAATGCTACAGAGTTCCAATTACCATCCTCCTTAGACTGCTGTGACAAACCAGCTCCAATAGCAAAGTCAGAGCTGTTAGCTTTAACTCAGAAGGGAGAGTCATCATCAGGAAAAAGGAGGACAGGCTGTGAAGTCACAGCTTGTTTGAGAGCATCAAAGGCAGTCCACTGCACTGCTTCCCAGCACTATGCAGTATCTTTAACAGTGAGGTCAAAGAGAGGGCATGCATGATGAGAAAAGTCTTGAATGAACCTTTGATAGAAGTTGGTGAAACCTAAGAAGCCCTGCACCTTCTTTTTGTTCCTTGGCACTGGCCACTCTGCTACACCAGCCACTTTGACAGGGTCCATCTCAGCCATCCCATGAGAGATGATTAGCCCAAGATACTTGACCTTAGTCTGCTCAAACTCACACTTTTCAGGCTTGAGGTAGAGCTAATGCTGGTGGAGGCATTCCAGTACAATGCATGTCACTCATTAATGCTCATCCAATGGCTTGGTATAAATCAAAATGTTATCAAGGTAGATCTTTGAAGATGTTGTTCATTGTTGTCTAGAAGGTATCAGGGCTATTTGTGAGGCCAAAAAACATTACCAAAGATTCAAAGAGTCTATAATTAGTTTGGAATGCTGCCTTCCACTCATCTTCCTACTTGATGCACACATTGTTGTAGCCTCAGCAGACATCCAACTTTGTGAAGTAGCATGCACCTTGAAGGTTGTTGACAAGCTCAAAAATGAGTGGTAAAGGATAGCAATTCTTCACAGTCATTACATTTAGGATGCAATAATCCTGAACCAAACAAAGAAATCCATCCTTCTTCTTAATGAAGAAGACTGGAGAGGCCATGGAGGACTTTGAGAGATGTATTTGACCAGAGTCCAGATTTTCTTGCAAAAATGCATTGAGCCTGTCCTGCTCACAGAGAGCAAGAGGATATACTGTGCAGTTAGATGACTCTGCATCTGGAATGAGCTCAATAGCATGATTCCATTGCTTGCACTCTGGGAGAGTGTTGAATGAAGCCTTAGAAAATACATCCTCAAAGTCTTGAAGATGATGAGGAATGGCATTTCAGAATGACCTGGGTGCTGAGTTGGCTGCAAATGCCTGGGCTAGATGCTGTGATGTTGTTTAACTAGCCCTAGTCTCAGCTGTTGTTGGTGAAGGTTGGAGAGTGGCTATATAGATTCTATTACCTACCTCAATAGCATTGTCTGGAGACTCTGGGTTCAGATTGCATACAAACTTGCCTTTGCATCCATCTTCCAGCTGGCTTCATACACTACATTTTGAATGTTCTCATACAGAGCCTTGCAAGAGGATGCTTCATCATGGAAAGCCAAGCCCAAGCTTTGACCACTCAAGCCTACTATTAGGAAGGAGTGAGTGTCAAGCAGGCACAGCAGCAGGCAGCTAGCAGGCAAGAGGACAGGCCGCTGGCAAGGAGCAGAGCAGGAGGGCAAGGGCAAAGGACAAGGTTGTCACTGAGGAGCTTATAGTCAAGCTAGTGTATAGACCCCAAAGCAATGCTATTGCTAGAACTGGGAATGTTTCATCTCCTAGTCCTACTTATAAACTACATTGGACACACTATAACTATGACATATTGACTAATAGGGCTAGTATGTACTAAGCACTAATGAGTAAGCAATAATCAGCATGAGTAAGCCAGTCAATGGCATAAAGGCCTGCTGACAAGTAGAGTGGGTCCAAAGACCAGCTGATCTGTCAGATGATGATGCCAAGACAGGGAGAGAGCTGGATAGGGCTGGAGCAGTCTGAATGGTGGCTAGATAGAGGTGCCAACATCAATACAGACTAAGCAAGGCTAGAGTGGATGGTCTAAACACTCATCCCCTGACAGGCCTCTCTATAAGGGAGCACTAAGGGAGGAGAATCCAGCAAGTCAATATCAGCAAAAGAGAGATGCTCTACATAGCAAGTGCATATGACAGCATGCACATGGACCAATGCTCTATGCTCTATTTGTGCTTTTTTTGTGCAAGTGGAACAATAACAAGAGCAAGGGCTCATGTGCACCTCACCCTCAGCTTAGTCAATCTCTGGTAGCCTAGTCAATCTCTGGATTGTGGTTATGCAGCCAGGTAAATCCAAGTATTATATCTTGCTTTTCTAAGCTAGTGACTGCAAAGACAGCTTACTCCAAGTGTGTGCAATAGCAGAGAACCAGATCCACCACTGAGCATATGGATCTAGCTTTATTGGGTGTACCATCAATGTTGTAGACTAGAATGAGACAAGAGAGGGGCCAGGTAGTAAGTCAATGTTGTTCCACATAGTTGGCATCTAGAAAAAGTTCAGTAGCACCATTGTCTAGTAGAACCACTATGCTCTGGCTCTGCTGAGTGTCAGTGGTTTTAATCTTCACCTTCAAACATAGCAAGTTGAAAGATGGAGTGGAGGCAACCACATATTGATGGAGTAGATGTCATTTCCAACATGGAACGTGTGAGTGCTGAGGAAGAAGAGAGTAAATCCCAAAAGAGACTTTGTCTAAGGTAGTATTTTGTACATTAAAGAAGGGGCTTATGGTTTCATCCAGCATGTTATCAATAGCAAGAGGTGTATTGGAAGATTCTACTGACAAACAGGCAAACCAATTAGCACTAGGCAATGGAGGCATACAACTTGACAAAGATAGATGTGCAATGGCTAGATGAGCTAGATGAGATACAAAGTAGCTCAGTTTTATGCACATCAAAGTGGAACAAACTAAGCATTAATCACCTAAATGAGATACAAAGTAGCTAGGTGTTGCAAATAAGTAATGTAATAAAAACCAACATATGGTAGCTCAATATACCTCAGTTTTGTGCATGTCAAAGTGGAACAAACTGAGGTGTGGCAAAGTAAATAAACATATTCATAGTCATTGCAGCCAAACTACATAACTAAGAGCAATTGCTGTATGGCCCTATGTGCTCAACACAATCACACCCAATTCTTTGTGAACTTCAAGTGTTTTTCATGGAGTAAGGCTTTAGTAAATATGTCAGTGACCGTGTCTTTGGTAGGTACATAACAAAAAGCTGCTTTATCTTTAGATACTAGGTCATCACAGAAGTAGTAGTATTTCCACTGTACATGTTTTGTCCATGACCATTACTAAGCTTTTTTTGTTAAGATTATTGCAGCTTGGTTGTTGCATAGCAACTTTGAGGGGCCTTTCTGAGTGTGATCAATGTCTTCAAAGAAGGTTTGAAGCCATGCAAGATGTTGCCCTGCATAACACAAACCTATATATTCTGATTCTGTTGATGAAAGTGCAACTATGATTTAATGTTTACTAGCCTAGTCCACAGTGCTGCATACTAATATAAAAACATGACCAGATATTGGTCTGGAAGTGTCCAAATTGCCAGACAAGTCAGAATCAGAGTATTTGTAGAAAAACATCTATTCCCACATTGTTTCTATCAAAATGTAGTTTCATGTGCTGGGTGGTGTTTAAGTACCACAGCATGTGTTTGGCTGCTGTCAAATGTTGTTGCTATGAGTTTGAGCTGTATTGTCCAAGCATGCCTATGGCATAGGCTATATCTGGTCTGGTTCCCAACATAGTGTACATGAGCAAACCAACTATGCTGAAGTAGGTCACTTGTTTTCCTTCAATTTCCATCTCAGTAATTGTGACATTGTTTTCAGAGTTCTTGGCTGTAAGTCTTGAGCTGGCTGCTATTGGAGTCCAGGTAGGATTTGAGTTCAACATACTACATTGCTTGACAACAGCTTTTATATATTGCTGTTGGCTTAGACTAATTGTAAATTCATGTGACTGAGAGCGATTTCCATATAGCCCTATGTGCTCAACACAATTACTCCTTGACACAACTTATCTGTTGCTTAATTTCTGAGTTGGAAGGAGGAGCAGCTAGAACTAGTAGCTCTAATAAAGAAGACTCCACCAGCAGAGCATCAGAAGAAGGATCTCCAGCTGCATCCTTAGCAGCAAGGAGCTGTAAAAGAAGCTCCTTCTGCTTAGATGAAGAAAAATAGCATACTTCCAGTCTCTGAGAGCAATAATGTGCAAAGTAGCCTGGCTTTCTGCAATGGTAGCATAGCAAAGTAGTCAAGGAACATTGATGAGAGGCATCAATGTCCATAGGCACTCCAGGAGGAAGAGTACAAGCAGAGAGAGATGACAGTGCAGTTGAAATAGATGTGCAAGCAGGAAGTAGAGTAAAGAAAACAGAGCACATGGAAGATGAAGAGTAGTAGGTAGCACTAGAGAGGTGAGGACATTGTGACTCTCACTTCAACTCCATAAGCTGCCACTGATCTCTAGCCACCTTATACCAAGTTTCAATCTGGCTATCATCTGGTTGACCCTCTGCAAGGCTATCAATTCAATCCATAAGAATGGGGTGGAGCTCAAAAGGTGAAACAAAGCTGCAAACCATCAAGATAGCCAGCCTGCTCTACCAATGCATGAAAGGAGTCAATATACTATACTCATCCAAAGACTGCTTTCTTTGACTGTACTGGTCACAATCACAAAGGGACAGAGTAGCAGTCTTAGCAGGGTCCAGAGGAAAGAACTCAGCTCAAAAGCCCTTCTCAAAGTTCTCCCAACCAGTGAAACTAGTTACTCTATTGAAAACTTGGAGTGCATATATCAATACATGGCTAGTCTATATGTAAGATAGGACTCAGGCAATCTTCAAAGCATCAGAAGCAAAAGCCTTGCCACTCAGCTGAATATATGTGATGCAAGACTGAAGAAAGCATTTACTCATTGCTTGGTCACCATCATAAGCATCTGGAAGTGCAGAGCAAGGGATCCTGGCCTGAGTGGCAAAAAAGGCATCAAAGCAAGGGGCTGGGGTCAAATTTACAGGTGCAGAGGATGCCTAAGGAGTGGTGGGAGGTGGAGGAAGGTGCTCCAAGAAGGCTTGAAGAGAGTGAGAGATGGTGTCTGTGGCCTGCTGTAATCCAGCAAGTTCTGTAGTATGGAGGGTTAAAAAAGCTTGAGTAGTCTGCACCTGAGTTTTCAGAGCAAGTAAGCAATTCTGGGCCTTATCCTGAGGGGTAGAAGCATCCAAGAAAACACCTGAAGTGGCTAGCTGGATTATAAAAACTGTATGATAGCAGGAGGCAATCTAGTAAGGGAGGTGTCAAAGTTATTGAGGTGTCAGCACACAATGCCCTTAAATACTAACATGTACATACATTGGTGATCACTGCTGGCGCCGGAACCTATTTCCGTCAGAAAAAGGGACAAAGAAGTGTGTCATGCCATTTCTAGGTCCTTTTTCCTTATGAAATATAT